>MNCI01009376.1:741351-769238 GCA_015680685.1 Gnetum montanum
TCTAACAAATAAAGCCTTTCCATGAGCCTAAGCAAGCCAATGCAACATGTACCTCAACAGATGGGCAACCGCACTTAATTTTTTAGATCTCCTGCTTCCAACTCAAATGTGGGGCAAATGGCTATCCATGCTAATCATATACATGGCTCCTTAGTTTTTCTATTTTTTTTTACATATTTTCTTTTTTGAAAATTTTTTATTTTACACCTTTTTGATTTTTAAAACCTTTTCTTATTTTACAGCATTTTTTTACACCATCATTAGTACATTTAGATCTTTCTTGGGTATTTTACACTTTCTTATATATTTTACTTTATTTTAGTGTGATTTTTAAATTTTTCTTAATAAACATGCTTTGTGCTAACAAGACACAGTGGTCCTGTAGCTATTGCTAATGATGATTTAAGCTTACTGTTTTGTTTGCTAATGTCTGGTTTCTATTTTTGAATTTTTGTACCAATGGCTAAGACATGGTTTCTTTTTCATGGAATAAGTAGTGAGTCCATAACATCCACCCATCCATAAACTCTATGGTTTTCCTTATTTTGGAAGTTTGAGATTCCTTTCATTAAATAAACTTTTAATAAATTTGAGACTTTGGTAGTTTCCAGAATTTGAAAGGATTCAAAGGTTTGCACAAGGTGTGACTCCAAGGGGACCTAATACTCTTTTTACTCTTCTACTTGCTTGGGTGCATGAGTGTTCTCATAGACTTCTTACTATTCTATGTCAACCAATAATAGGAAGTCGAATAAAGTCTTTGCATTGTGTGGTTCCCATTGAAAAAAAAAAGAGAGAACAAAAAAAAAAACATGATGGGAATTCAAAGCACAACCCTTAGACAAATAGAAAATCTACAAGCACTAATTATGTGACTAGAAAGACATTACCCATGCTTGAAGATCCCCTCTAACTAAGGCCCTCTCTCACTTCTTACTTCTCTTTTCTTCTTCTTAATCAACAATGGTTGTTCTATGAGAGCACTCTTATGTCTTGAGGGGGTGGATCGGTCTTAGAGTCATGATGTGAAGTCACTGAAAGTGGTTGGTTTTAGTCTAAACTAAGGATGGATCTTCTTACGTCATTTTAAACACAAATCCACAATGGACTTCTTATGACCTTAATTTAGAATTCCATTTCACCTTCTCCATCATCTATCCATGATGCCTATAACTCACCTAACTATTGGTGTCCATGTTCTTCTTTGGTGTCTCTATTTGACGTACTTGAATTCTTGGGTAGAATCTTCTGAGATTTGGTCCTTAACTTCATCAACCACTAATCACCTATGGGGCCCATAGACTCTTTAAGTTGAGATTATGCAAGGGCCAACAAGGCATATGCTTGCTATGGGGAGGACCCACTTACATATCTCTTAGTTGGGTTCATTAAGCACCTTATCCCTAGGCATTCTTGTAATCAAAATCTTTCGTACATTAGACTTCTGCATCCGACTATGTGCTCCTTTACATATTTTGTTCAACTCACACATTCTCCATCAAATTTCTCAATTTTTGAGCTTTTAAATATCATCTTCAATGATTTCATCATATTCTTGGCTTTTCTAGGACTCCATGGATCCCAAATTCATTTAACAATTCCTTGTATTTTTTGAGATATTCCAAGGTGAAAATTTTATTTACGGACCTCGTAAACGAGACCTCATCAATGGAGCCCATGCATATACGAGGCCTTATATATGCAGCCCCATCAATTTAGCAAAAAAATAGTATAAATATGCATAATCCCACTTGGAAACTTTTACATTTTCTCACAAATACCAAGGAATTTTTTCAAATTTTTAGAGCCCAAAACCTTCCTGAGTCCATAACTTCATAATTATTTATACAAATCACTCCATTCTTCGACCTTATAGCTACCAAAGATAAGCTCTTAGTTGTGGGGACCACAAATGTGTTATTTTTGACAAAAAAAATTCACCATTTCTCTAACTCCCATAAAGGTTTAAATAAGAAATCAACATTTAAATACCAAATTACAAGAGTTAAACCTTTCCAACAAGCTCAGGTGACATTTACAATAAATAATTAATAAAATAATCAATCTGCCATGGTCCAACCTTAACCAAAGTGTAACTAATTAACGAGATAAGGTATTCAAAAATTTGAAGTTACACATTATATTTACTAATCCATGGATGTGTTGTAACCATAGATGGCACCAAAAGGCAAACACACGCAAGAAGGAAAACCATCTCAACCAAGGGAGAAATGGCCTAGAACGGGAAAGGGCCAAGACCTAGCTCAAGAAGAACCAATTACAACCCATGCCATGGGTCCTTTTAGGGAAGAGGCTGAAGTGGAATCTATTCATCAGATTCCAAAACCAATAGCAACAACAAAACATTTCCACCAAAATGAGGCACTAGCTCAGCAAGCAAACCGTGAGGTAACCTTAATGGAAGCCTACCTAAATCAAATTAGATCAAGGAAGGTCCAAAAAATAGTGCTCCAAGAGTTAAAATTTGGCTCTTTCCTAAAGCAAGAACCTAAGGAGATATAGGACCAACTAAAAGCCTCTTCCATGTCCATTTATCACTTCCAATAGGGAGTGGTACATGGGAGAGACATTCTTATTCTAGAACAATAGGCAAGCCAATTCAATAATCAAAATTAAGGACATCAAAGTGTCCTACTCGGTGTAGGCCATTGCTGAAGCACTTGGATTACCAAAAACTAGGTTGAATCTCATTGAGATTCCAATGTAGGCAAACCCTAGCATCAAAAAGGAATGGGTGCAATGGTGCTATGGCATTTACCACAAGGTGTACGATGCACTTACACCGATAGAAAGAATCCACTATAATATTGCAGCCTTTCACCTAAACCCCACAATGAGGCCCAACATGATCACTACCTTTGTTGCCCATGCATGTGCTACTTCGAGTGGGAGATTCCCTATCAACCTTCCATAGCTGATCTATCTAAAGATAAAGAAGTGATTTAAAGAGAATGAATCTAGAAAGAAGGCACTCCCCTTCCCATGCTTCATTAGAAAACTCTATTAGAGGGGAGGGATAGTTCACTATAAAAATGATACTATCAGACGTGCTCCGACCACTAATTAGGTGAAGATGATGAAGGATAAAATGCTTGCAACAACCATTCAAGAATAGAAGCAGAAGTCAACATCTCCACCTACCACTAAAACAACTATGTCGGATGTTGTTGCAACATCTCAATGGTTGTGTGACTGTTGGGAATGGATCTTAAGCAAATAAGAGCAATAAACAGGCACGAGTGATAGAGACCCATCTATGTAGCAGCCAACAATGAGTCATCTAAATTAGGTGGCTTGAATAGTCAGCTTGATGGGAGAGGTTGATCCATTTTCTCTGCCCAACAAATGCAGTTGTCTGTGATGTCAAATCCTAACACCAAAGAGGTAATATATCTCTCAAAGAAAAAGTAGCCACTCCCAAAGATTTCTAGGAATGTCGCGACCTTTTTGATGCACTTGGAGGAAGGCAAAGGGGCAACCATACTGGTGATGTAGCACCAAGGGTAAGAAATAGTAGTAGAGGTGGTTAGTGATAAAATTTTCGAAATACTCAATCCACCTGCAACATCCATACTAGATGTCACTACACTTAAAGATATGCAGATGTCTGCATGGACCATAAGACGTAAATTAAGTGCAGCATGGCATGAAGAACTGCTAAATCAATTGGTGGGAACTGGGCAACTACTTTTGGATGTCTTTGATCTTCCAAATAATATTACTACAACCTAGTCAAAGTTTTTAAAGGTAATGAGAAAAAACATTATCTTGAAAGGGAAACTTGAAATAGCCAAGGAGCTGAAAAAACACTTAACTATTGAAGTTACTAAATTAAGCACTCAAATTGCTGACCCTACATTTCTCAACCTAGAATTGACAAGAGATGAAGCTCTTACATAGCTTCATACAAAACTGAAAGGGGTTGAGGATGTAATGAAGGCGGTGGTGTTCTACTGATCCTTGGTAGAGGCTACCCAGCATAAAATTCAAAAGGCCTTGGATTTGATCCACTAGAAGAATGTGTAATTGACTATAGAAATCCATTTCCTATGAAATGTTAATGAGCATAAATAGTAATTGATCAACTTTATCCATCAACAGCAAGAGCAACTAGCTAGAGCAAACACAGAGCTAAAGAGATTGGTAGCTGAAAATAGAAACCTCTCCATGGAGCAGTTTAATGTGCTTCACCAGAAGACTACAATAGATGTAGCTACTTGGAAACCAAAGGCTCTCAAACTTGAGAGTTAAGGATCACTATAGAGACTAGGTCGATCTACAAAAAGAAGTAAATGAAAAACATATGCAAGTGACAAAGGAAAAAGTGAACGAGACCCTCCAGCAACTCCAACATGAATATAAATTATGGTAGCCCATCATTGATGGGATTGATCAATACAATACAGTCGAAATTTGCCTAAAAGAGTTTCAGATAGAGGAAATAATAGAATACATAGAGCTTGCCAATCTCTAATACACAAACCTGGCTATGTTGACTACTGAACGGTCATATTCAGAATTGGAAAAGTAGGTGGCCAACTCGTACTTATTGCATAAGGGTGAGTTCAAGCATCACAAGACACCAAGAAAAAGCTTGCAATGGCAAACATTGAACTCAAGATTCTTAAGGGTAAATGCATCAATTAAAGATCTACTGCTAAGAACTTGGCTAAAAGAATCAATGACTACCAAGAGCTGTAAAATGTAGTCAAGGCGTTCAATGTCAAATGTAAACATTTCTCTACCTAGTTTGTCAATGTTAATGAGCTATTCCCAGTAATGCCCTATTCATGGGATATCCTCATTCCAACCCACATTGATGATGTCACGTGAACTATGAATGATCCTTGGAGCAAGGTGATGAGTCATTTTTGGTTGGCTGCGTTGACTAGGCCTCATTGATGAATCTTACCCTACATCAATGAGGTCCCATCAACATAGTGCCTATCTGTCACCTATAAATATGCACCTATCAGTTGCATTTAGGGGAATCTAGATTTTAGTAGTAGCGAAGCTCTTGCATTTTTTCCATTTGAAAGTTAGAATTTTTCCCCAAAGTGCTCGCAACAAGAGTCATTGAGTGTACAGATCTTTATTTAAGCATTGTTGTACTTGAGCATGATAGTGTGTGTAGTAATAAAGATGAGATTTCTAATAAACCTTACAACACTTTGAATAGATTAGCTATTTTATTTATGCATTTAATGTTTTTAATTATTTATTAAATGCTTTCAATGAGCTATCAAATATTTTCCAGTTACTACATTAATGAGGCAATTAAGCAAGATAAATTGCACACATAAGTATGACCACTTTGAGCATAACACATATTCGCTTGGTAATCCCAACAGCATTATCACTTGGTATGCCCAGTAGCATAGCGTTTCATCACCCAGTAGTGGATACATGGGTTTAAGACATGTACAAAAAGTGAGAATGAATACTTGTATTAGGATTAGTTAAATGATTGGTTAATTAGTAATTTAGATCAGTTAATTAAACTCCTTTTATCTACATTTCGAGCACCAAAATATAAAATACAAAATGATAAAAATTGGATGCCTCAGTTACACTAAACCATACCAATGTACATCACAAGTGTAACTGGGAGGACAATGATTGACCCTAAGGCTAGATTCACTTCCTAAAGGGCTAGTGCACTAAAAATGATAAAGTCCGTGAAATTCAAATGGATCACACATGAACACTTTATGATTCGTATGGTTGGACATAGGGGTACCTCACTACTCATCATTGGCATTGTTGCCAGGGACTTTATTTGTGGAACGTGCACTATTAAGGTCTAAGTGGATACCACTAACATCGTTGTACAAATCTAAAGGTCAATAACATTCCCACTATACATAAATTATAAAAGCACATTGACAATTTCATTTTATTTTACAAAGTGTCTTCTTCTTCTCATAAGCCTAAAGATACAAAACCATCGATCCCACAGGAATGCAAGGTGGTATACACTCATCCAGATGAGTTTGTACTAAATTTCACCTTCATCCCACATCAATATGAATATATGTGATGGCATGATATGGAGGGCAACGTCATTTTGCCCCCCAATAGGTCTGTGCCAAGAATGCTATCTAAAACCCTTAAGAAGTTGGACATAGAATATCTTCACAACGAGCACATTGTGGATGGATATGACACTCTAAACTATTATCCCACTAAAACATAATATAAGCAAGATAAATATCAAGAGAGACTCCATGAAGCCATAAAGGGGAAACATTACACTAACCCATTATTCCTACTAGATCAATAGAACAATGAGGATCCTCCCTTGGAAGGTTCTCAACATGAAGATTCTCCACCCCCTATTACTAATGATGAGGGTGTGAACTTAACCTTGTGATCAACTATTCATAAACCAGGTTCAAGAAAGATTGATTACCAAGGTAGGGACTCAGGTGAACATAGCAATAACAACGGATCTAATGATGGTGATTGTAAAAAGTGTAAGAGTGGTGGTAGACACTGCAATGGTTGTGACAATCCACCTTCCTATTCATCCTCTTCATCCAATTCTGAACATTCCTCTTCATCTAATGGTTCTCATGGAAGCCGCCATCGAAAAAACCATGATGAAGATGATTGACGAAATAACAATGACTGTGAAGGCCACCAAAATCGAAGGGGTGGCCAAAACCATCAGCATCATCAATGCAATGATGATGATGAACCTTTATTGGTGATTCAAAGTATGTTTAACATTGTGAAGGTAGTAAGAATTTCAACTAGTCATATGAAGGATAGTCGAATCAAGCACCTAGATATGAATAATATCCCAAGATTTGAGGGTAGATACAATTTTGATTCACAGACACATCTACAAGCTTTTCAAGATGCATGTTCCTTATAGAACATAGAGAACAAGTAGTAAAAACTTAATCTTTTTCCAAGGACACTCATTAAGGAAGCTGAAAGTTAATATCGGTCCTTAAAGCTAGAATCTATCCAAAGATGGAGTACCATGTTAAAACTATTCAATGAAAAATATCAAATGTACTCTAGAGTGTCTAATCTAAGAAGGCAAATCCAAGGCTGGAAATAAGAATCACATGAACCCTTAGATGCCACCATGGATTAATACTATTCACTCTTACACAAATTCCTTGGCCATGGTTACTCTCAGAGGGAACAACTTCACCACATCATAGATGGGCTCAAAGTAGAAATAAGAAGAACCCTTGGGATGTATGCCCATGGGAGGTTGTCTGAAATGAGAGCTAATCAAATCCAAAGGCTAATTGAGTAAGTAGCAAAAGAAGAAGGTAAGCTACAAAAAAGGGAGAGTGCTGAAGAGTATAATAGTAATCCATCCATAAAAAAATGAGACGTCCAATTTTGTGACAAGGAGGAGTCACCACTTAATGAAGTGGTGAACAAAAAGACCTTGCCTATCCAAAAGTCTATTTCTAACATTTCAGCCAAGGTTGACAAGTTATGGGACTCTTTGGATGAAAATTTTCAAACCACTTTGAAGATTGCTGAAGAATCCAAAGAGCAAAATAGTGATCATAATCATAAACGGTAAAAGGAAGCTAAACGTGCCTACCAAAGAGATAAGGGCAAAGCTACTGTGGTAGAGGAAGTTGTGGAATATGACTTTGATGATGAAATTGAATATAACATTTATCAATATGAACATCCAAAGGGATGTTGCCCTGTGGTGTCACACTTACAAGAGTCTAGAGTGTATGCATTAAATCCTTGCCTAGCATGTAGACAAGCTCCAAGACAATTGCCTTACCCTTAAAGCAGTCCAAGGTAATTCCACAATAATAATAAGCTTACTACGCAAGTGGAACTCCTCCTAACCACAATTATGGGGAATGCCACCACTAAGGTAGTAGTACCCTTATAGGCAACCAGATCCATACAAGTACTATGTTCAACAACCCATCTCCCCTAGAAGTTCAGCAAGTCATGCATCATTCCAACATCACTATTACCCTCTAGAGTACCACCAAACACATTCACCATCTACTCGAGGAGAAAACCCATATTTTTATCCTTATCATCCTCCACATCCATTTGCACCTACACCTCCACCTTCAACCTAATTACCTCCTACTCTATCTATGCAAGATGAGATTCCTCCAAAACTGTAACAATGCTACAAGGGTTGTACACTCACAACCAATTTTTCAACCAAGTGGTCTAGATAATCGATTAAGGAAATGACCTTTCTTCCAGCCCAGCAATCCTCTCCAGCCCTCACAACCTACTCCAACTGATTGCCCTGCATCTCTAGCACCCTCATCCTCTACATCAAATACCTTTGAGCACCATTCAAACCAAGTGCCACCTAGGATCCACACTGTAATGCTAACTCATGTTGTTTCTAACTAGATCAAGGCTAGCAACCTTCCTACAAAAATATTTGATCCAAGAAGTCTACTCATATTTCTATAGATTGCTAGACAAGAGCCATGCAAGACTCTTCTTCACTCTAGTTCTGGAGTTAACCTCATCTCCCATGATATGTATAAGGCCTGGAACCTACCACCTCTTAAGAAGAGTAATATCTATCTAGAATTAGTAGATCAGTCGATTACAATCCCTTTGGGATTAGTAGAGGACATTTTAACCATAGTTTATGGGTAATCCTATCTTGCTAATTTTCTAGTAATCAAGGTGGACAACTGCAAAAGTGACTTCCCCATCATCATGGGAAGGGCTTTGTTAAGCACAGTCGATGTGTGAATGGGTATAAGGGACCTATCTCTCGAAATATATAAGGAAAATAAGTTAGGAAAAATTGCAAAGAAGCATATTCCATGCATCGCATACAGTGATAATGGGTGCAATTGTGTGCAAAATATTTGATCAATCAAGAGCACATACATTAAGGCATGTAATCAGTGTGCACAAGATATTAATATTTAACAATGTCTATACATAGCAGCCACAAAGCAAGAGGGCACCTAGTGGCTGATAGGTGATTCTGATAGCAGCACAATATGCATGGAACCAACTAAGAGTTTAACTTGTGCATATGTTGAAGGCATAAACAAAATTGAACAAGTCCATTCCCAAATCTCTAGTGAAGATGATCATAACTATTGGGAAGAGTTGGAGATCCCTTATCACTTCAAGCAAGAGTCCTTAGAACTAAAAAATTTACCAGTCAAAATGGAGTATGCATTTTTAAAGAATGGTAAATTGATCATCATTAATGTCAACCTTGCTCCTGAACAAAAAGAAAAGTTTTTGAAAGTGGTGAATAAATGGTTAACAACCTTCACTTGGTCATATATAGAGCTAACAAGAATCGATCCAAGCATATGCCAACACTGCATCTACACTGACTTGGCCATGAAGCTTAGAAGGTAGTCGCAGAGGCGACTAAACCCCAAATTGAAGCAAATCATTATTGAGAAGATAGAGAAACTCCTCAAGGCATGGTTTATCTATTCAATCATGGATAGTAAGTAGGTTAGTCCACTCGTAATTGTACCAAAGAAGGATGGTAAATGGCAGGTTTGCATTGACTTTAGGTTGTTAAATATAGCAAAATTTCAGAATCACTTTCCTTTGCCATTTATGGATCAAGTATTAAACACCATATTCAGGCATTGTTATTATAGTGTCTTGGATAGTTATAGTGGCTATAACCAAATCCAAATTATGTTAGAAGACTAAGCCAAGATAACATTCACGAGTTCCTGGGGAACTTTTGCATAATGTAAGATGGAATTTGGCCTATGCAATGCCCTTGCAACATTTAAATGCTTGGTCCTTAGTATCTTTCAAAAATAGATTGATAATGGTGTTGAAGTCTTCATGGATGAATTCTCCACCTATGGAGCTACCTTTGAGCAAGCCTTGGACCAACTTGAGCAAGTACTAAAAAGATGTGTTGAGACAAACCTACTGCTCAACTGGAAAAAGAGCCATCTCATGGTCCAAGAAGGCATTATGCTAGGGCACTAAATTTCATAGAAAGGGATTAAGGTAGACTAAGAGAAGATAAGGGTCATCCAAGGAATAACACATCAACCAAATATCGTTAAAGATGTTTGGTCATTCGTTAGACACACTGGTTACTACTGACCCTTTATTGAGAATTTCTTTAAGATTGCAAAGCCATTAGTAGAACTTACAAACAAAGATGCACCTTTCATTTGAACCAAAGAATGTGAAAATGTATTCCAATAATTAAAAGAGAAACTTGTAGAAACACCAATCCTACAAGCACCAGATTGGTCCAACCATACCATATCATGACAGATGCATCTAACTATGCTTTGGGAGCAGTGATCATGTAGATGGATGATAAGAAACATTCATATTATATCCACTGCATGAGTTGAAGCATTGTGGGAGCACAGTTAAATTACACCACCATGGAGAAGGAATTAATGGCAGTGGTGTATGTGCTAGAAAAGTTTAGACATTATGTGCTACGTTACAAAGTCTTTGTACATACAAACCACAGTGCAATTCGCTTCCTTATGAATAACCCAACACTGAGCCCTTGTGTTATACGATGGCTTGTAATCTTGCAGGAATTTGATCTTACTATGATAGATTGAAAAGGGATCGAGAGTGTGGTCACTAACCATCTTTCTTGCTTAAGATGAGATAACAAAGAGGAGGAGAGCCCGGTCTCTAATAAGTTTCCAGACGAACTCCTCTTTACTGGAGCAATAAATGAACAAATGCCTAAAAAGGCAATATGATATAATGACATCCTCACATATCTTGTTACTCAAGAGATGCCACAAAAATTAGATTTTAGAAAAAAGCAACAATTTCTTTATCAGGTCAAATGCTTCATGGAAATCAATAGACACCTTTACAAGGTGTATGGCAATGGCCTAAATAGTTGGTGTGTCCTGGATGAAGATTAACTATGCATTCTCCAAGATGCTCATGAAGGACCTTGCAAAGGTTACTATGCAGGGAGACACATGGCCATAAAAATCCTGATGGCAGGATACTATTGGCCCAAAATATTTAGGCATGTCCATTAGTTTGTCAAGTCTTATGAATGTTGTTAATGTGATGGGGGGATGACCGCTTGTATGGAAGGTCCTCAATAGTGGATTCAATCACTAGAAGCTTTTGACATATGGGGCATTGACTTCATGGGTCCCATCACACCCATGTCTAATGAAAAAGCATATATTATAGTAGCAGTTAACTATTACACAAAATGGACCAAAGCGATAGCCATAATAGATTGCACATCATCCACTACCACTAGATGTATACAACAACATATTGTAAATAAGTTTGAGGTGCTACATTCACTAATTTCTGATAATGGGATTTATTTCACAAGTGTNTCCCTAAGCCAACGATCAAGCAGAGGTAACCAATCAGGAGATTGCAAAAATATTAATGTGAACCATTAGCAAATGTAGAAAGGATTGGAGCATAAAGCTTAATGATGCTCTCTAGGCTTACCGATCAACTTGAAAATTTCCTATTAGATACTCTCCCTACGAGTTAGTGTATGGAAAACTTCCAATGCTCTTGATTCAATCTAAGCTCCATACACTCTCAACGGCCTGTGAATTAAACCTTGATCTAAGTCTAGCAAAGAAAGAAAAATTGATCAATCTGAATGTGCTAGATGAAAATTACTTAGTGGCCCTATCTTTGAATGAGGTGAATAAGGCATTCAACAAGCAATGCCATGACCTTAGAATTAGGAAAGTAAAGCTCCAACTAGGAGATAAGGTCCTCTACTTGAACCCCACACATGTACCTCAAAAGGTAAAATTTCAAACATTGTGGGTGGACCCTTATATAATTGATCAAACCTTTTCCTCTAGAGCCATGATAATCTACAAACCTGACAACCCATATAAAAAGTAGTTGGTCAATATCCAACAAATTAAACCTTTTCTAGAACCAAGACAAGCTAATGTAAATATCGCCTTAACAGATGGAAACCCACATTCTATTTTTCAGATCTTCTCCTTCTAACTTCGTCATGGGGGAGATGGCCATCCGTGCTGACCATTACCATGGCCTCTCAATTTTTCTACCTTTTTGTTTTTCACATTTTTGATTTTACAAATTTTTTTTATTTTCAAATTTTTCTAAATTTTATACCATCTTTAGTACCTTTAAACTTTCTTGATTATTTTACACTTTCTTATATATTTTACTTTATTTTGTTTATTTTGTTTCTTTTGATTAAGTGTGATATTTTCTCATTTTTGCTAATAAATTTGCTCTTTGCTATTTACTAATGATGGTTTATGCTTAATGTGTGATTGTCAATGTATGGTTTCCATTTTTGAATTCTAATGTCTGATGAATTTGACATGGTTTATTTTTCATGGAACAAGTAGTGAGTCCACATCATTAGCCCATCCAATGAACTCTATGATTTTCTTTGTTCTGGGAATTTTCTGTTCCTTTTTCATTAAAGAAACTTTTAATCAGTTAGTGACATTTGTAGTTCTGGAATTAGAAAGGATCCAAAGGTTTGTAAAGGGTGTGACTTCAAAGGGACTCAATACTCTTTGTATTCTTCTTCTTGCTTGAGTGCTTGAGTGTTTTTTTGTGAACTTCTTACCGTTCCATACCACCCAATGAATTTGGGACAAATAACGTCATTGTGTGGTGTGGTTCCCATCATTCAAAAAATAAACGATCGAAATTCAAAGCATACCCCTTTGACATGAATAATTCCTCACATGATGTGGTTTCCATTTCAAAAAAAAAACAATAATGGAAATTCAAGGCACACCCCTTAAACAAATAAAAGGGCTACAAGCACTAGTTATGGAACTCGAAAGACTTACACCTATGCCTGAAAGAACCCTCTAACTAAGGCCCTCTCTCTCTCACTTCCAACTTCTCTCTACTCTTTGTGGAATGGTGGTTGTCTTATGGGGACACTCTTATGTCTCGAGTGGGTGGATAGATCTTAGAGTGGTGATGCGAAGTCACTAAAAGTAGATGGCTTTGATCTGGACTAAGGATGAAACTTCTCAAGTCATTTTAACCACAATTCTACAAGGGACTTCTTATGACCTCAATTTGGAACTCCATTCCACCTTCTCTATTAATGAGCGATGAGGTATCCCTATGCCCAACCATACAAATCACAAGTGTTCATGTGCAATCTAGTCAAATTTCATATACTTTAATTATTAAGTATGCTAGAGCTAAAGGGTGAGTTTGTGTTGTTCGTTCGTTGTCTTCCCAGTCTCACTTGTGAAACACAAGTGTATGGTTAAGTGTAACTAAGGTATAAGATTTTTATCATTTTATGTTTTATCAATTTGATCATCTAAAAAAATAATGATAGTGAGAGTAATTAAATGCTAAGTGAACTATTGTCTAATCTAGCCTAACATAAGTAATCGTCCCCACTTTCCAAACACATCCTAAACTTCATGTAAACGTTATTGGGTTGTCAAACGCTAACCGTTTCTAAGCTACCAAGTATCACATGTATGTTTGAATAGGTTGTGCTTGTGTATTTTAATTAATTTTCTAATGAATCAAAATTAATTTCTAAATGAATAACGTTAAATGTGAATTGCATGAAATTACAATGTATAAATGCATAAAGAAAGAAAGTCTCATGTGCTACAAGGATGAATCAAAGAGCTTGTCTTTATTGCCAACACAATGGTGTTTTTAGGTACATCAATGCTTGAATAAAGATCTAATTATGCTTAGACCTCCTATTGGAGGCACTTGGAAAATGTTCTAAGTCTTGAATGAACAAACAATAAGAATTTCACTACTTGACTTCAAAAACTACTTCCAAATCATGTGCCCAAGGGCTATATTTATAGGTGTAGGGTTACCCTGCGATATCACATACCTAATCTCGCATCTTGGGCTATGATATCGTGTACCTAATATTGAGGCTCATGTAAAACACGATTCATCATACCCCCACGACTAAATAAAAACTCGTCCTCAAGTATAGGAGAAGAGGAACAAGTCCCTTACAAAATATATTAGGAGGTATGGAATGTTTGACTAACATGCAGAGTGACACAGAGGAAACAAACAAATACAGAAGTGCTGAAGCATACATCATTACAATTGTGTACAAAATTGGGTGTTCCTGACAATAGGAAAGAACACCCTCAGATCCAATGGACATCCAACCCCTCTTGGTAATAGAAGAATGAGAGAGAGATAGAATAGATCCAGAAATCATGAACAATCTCCCGTGAGTGATATTGTTGCATCCTCCTTGGTGAAGACAGTCTCACTTCCAATCCATGCTCCCCACTACAATTACAACAAAATCAAAGACTAGTATATAAAATGTAACACATAGCGGTTGAATACCTTATCTCGTCAGTGATTTTATCTAGCTAAGTTGTGATGGTGGTATATTGGTTGCTTAATAATGTTAGTGGATAGATTGACAAATAGGTTAAGTAAGAGAAGTGGTCCACAAAATTCAGAAAAAGCTTAATACAAGGAATACTGAAAAGAGGATATGGAAATCACAATAATAAAAAGAAAGAATTCACTAAAAAGAATTGTGAAGATGCACACAATTGGATGACATTGATGGGATAAATAAAAAGAATTCGATTGTAAAAATGTCTAAGGTTAAAGAACTTAGCTTAACCAAACCAAAAGATATCCAAGTGGGTCCTCCCCAAAGCAAGCATAGGCCTTTTATGCCTTTGCATAACTTCAAACCAAGGAGTTTGTGGATGTCGTGGATGATTAATGGCTATGGAAGGTTAAGTACAAAATCCCAAAAGTAACTAACTAAGAATCCCAACACATCAAACCAGAACATCAAATCAAAACATAAAACTGACAGTGAGGTGAGGCATGAAAAGCATAGATGAATGAGACAGAGAATGGAATGGAGTTCCTAATTATGGTCACATGAAGTCCCTTATGGAGTTTGTGATTAAATGACTCAGTAGGATCCATCCTTAGTCTAGACCAAAACCAACCACTTTCAGTGACTTTGCATCAACATTCTACAACTAGTCCATCCCCTGAGACACAATAATGCTCCTACAAAATAACCACTATTCCAAATTAGAGAAGAAATAGGACATGAGTGAGGGCCTTAGTTAGAGGAGACAAAACAAGTCTCATAACCAGTGCTTGTAGCCCTTTTATTTTATCTAAGGTGTGTGCTTTGAATTCCCATATTATTTATTTATTATTATTATTTATATTTTCTTTTTTTTCTTTTCTTCTTTTTTTAAAATGGGAACAACACCATGCAAATACCCATGTGTTTTCGTATTTATTTTACCTAAGGGGCGTGCTTTGAATCCTAATCTTTTTTTTTCTTTTGTTTTTACAAGGATGATGGCCACACCATGCAAGGACTTATTCGACTTCCTGTTGTGGAATGACATTGAATGGTGAGAAGTTCACGAAAACACCCCCGCACATAGGAAAATAGAAGAGCACAAAAAGCACCACATCCCTTTGAAGCCACACCTTATTTGAACCTTTGATTCCTTCCTAATTCTAGAAACTACACAAGTCACAAATTTATTGAGGTTGCATTAATGAAAAAGTTACTGCACGTTTCCAAAATAAGAAAAATCATAGAGTGTGTAAATGGGTGAATGATGTGGACTCACTACCTGTTACATAAAAAAACCATGTCCTAATTTTCAATAACAACATTCAAAGTTACAAACCAAACATCAACAATCAAATCACAAATGATACATACCACCATCAAGTAGCACATCACCATTGTACCTACCACCTTATTAGCAAAAAGAGTACAGAATTACACCAAACATAAGAAAATATAAAAGAAAGTAAAATATTATTCAAGAAATATTAAATATACTAACGATGGTATAAAACAAAAACTTAGAAAAGATTAATAACCTGAAAAACAAAAAGATGTAAAACAAAGAATATGAAAAATAAAAAGTTGTAAAACCAAAAATGTGTAAAACAAAAAGTTAAAAGACTAAAGAGCTACTTAAAGTATTAGTATGGATGGCCATCTCCCCCATGATTAAGTTGAAAGGAGGAGATCTGAAAGATTGAGCATGGTTGTCCATCTGGCGAGGTGTTTGTTGAGTTGGTTGGCTTGGACTCATGGAAAGGTTTTAGTTGTTGGATGTTGACTAATTGCTTCTTGTCTAAACTATCAGGTTTATATATAATCATAGCCCCAGGTGGAAAAGTCTCTTTGATAATGTAAGGTCCTTCCCACAATGTTTGAAATATGGTTCGTTGAGGTATGTGTGCAGGATTCCTGTACTTGACTTTTCGTATTTTGAGGTCATGACGTTTCTTGTTGAATGCCTTATGCATTTCGTTGGATGACAAGGCCATTAATTGATTTTCATATAGCAATTTGAGGTTCATTAATCTTTCCTTTTGTGCTAGAGTTAGATTCATGTTAAGGTCATAGGCTATAGAAAGTCTATGGAGCTCGAATTGAATGGGTAGTGTTGGTAATTTTCCATACATGAGCTCATAGGTAGAATAACATATGGGAAGCTTCCATGTGGAGTAATAGGCCTAAAGGGAATCATTTAATTTTGTGCTCCAGTACCTTCGGTACTTGCTAATAGTGCATGTTAGAATTTTTGTAATCTCCTGATTAATGACTTCAACTTGACCATTGGCTTGAGGGTGATAAGGTGTTGTGAGTTTGTGCTCAGGCCTCAAGCATTGCAAAAGTTTTCAGAAAGTGTTACCTATGAAATGAGTTCCATTGTTAGAAATTAACTCACAAGGCACACTAAACCTATTTATGATGTTTTGTTATACAAACCAAGCAACAGTACTGGATGTACAATCAGTGATGGCTACTGCTTCTACCCACTTAGTGCAATAATCAACCACAACTATTATTATGCCTTTTCATTTGACATAGCTGCAATGGAACCCATAAATTCAATGCCCCAATTATCAAATGGCTTAAGAGGTTGAATCCATTGTTGTGGCCCCTCCATTTGAGCTCTCATTCCACCATCTCTCTGACAATGATCACAAGCATGAACAAACTGGTGTGCATCCTTGAATATTTTTGACTAGTAATATCCTACCATGAGGATTTTTATGGTTGTGCATTTCCCAATATAATGACCCCCACAAGGACCTTCATGAGCATCCTAGAGAATGCGTAGTTAATCCATGTCAAGGACACACCAGTGTACTAGGCCGTCAAGACATACTTTGTAAAGGTTCCCATTGATTTCCATGAAATGCTTAACCTTGTGAAGAAACTATTGTTTCTTCTAGGTGTCCAGCCCTTATGGCAATTCTTACTTGAGCAGATAAGTAAGAAGGGTGTCATACCATCTTGGTTCATTGGGCATTTATGCATTAATAACCCCTACAAAGAGAGAATTGTTAGGAAATTGATTAGATAAGGGGCTTTCTTTCTCCTTGTTGTCCCATCTTAGTCATGAAAAGTGGTCAATGACCACATTTTTTACACCCTTTCGATCTACCATTGTGATATCGAACTCTTCCAAAATCACGAGCCATCATATGACATGGGGGCTCACTATTGGTTTATTCATTAAAAACTGAATAGTGCTATGATCTATGTACATGAACACTTTATAACCAAGCACATAGTAACTGAACTTTTCTAAGGCAAGCACCATCGCCATTAACTCCTTTTCCGTAGTGATGTAGTTTAGTTATGCACCTGCAATACTTCGACTTGTGTAGTGAATGTAATATGAATGTTTTTAATCATCCATCTGTGTAAGCACTATCCCCAAAGCATAATTTGATGCATTAGTCATCACATAAAATGGCTTGGACCAATTAGGTGCGTATAGAATTAAGGTCTCAACAAGCTTTTGCTTCAGTTGTTAAAATGNATAGAATTAAGGTCTCAACAAGCTTTTGCTTCAGTTGTTAAAATGTTGTTTCACATGCAAGGGTCTAGAAAAATGGTGCATCTTTCTTTGTTAATTCAACCAATGACTTGGCAATTTTGGAAAAGTTCTCAATGAAGCACCAATAGTAGCCAGTATGACCAAGGAATGCCCACACTTCTTTAACTATTTTTGGTTGATGAGTTATTCCTTGGATGACCCTTATCTTTTCAAGGTCCACCTTGATTCCTGCTTTTGAGATATGGTGCCCCAAGACTATGCTTTCCTGGACCATCAGATGGATCTTTTGCCAATTGAGCTGGAGGTTTATTTCAACACATCTCCTCAACACCTGCTCAAGATAGTCTAGAGCTTAGTCAAACATATCTCTATAGGTAGAAAAGTCATCCATGAAGACTTCTACCCTGCTAATAATTTGTTTTTGGAAAATGCTAAGGACTAATCATTGAAATGTGGCTAGGGCATTACATAGATCGAATGGCATTTTACAGTAAGCAAAATTTCCCCAAGAACTTGTGAAAGTCATCCTCGCCTGATCTTTTGGTGTGATTTGGATTTCGTTATAGCCACTATCTCCATCCAAAAAGTTGTAGTAGTTGCACCTAGAAATGGTATCCAGCAGTTGGTCAATAAAGGACAACAAAAAATGATTTTTGAAAGTTGCCATATTGAGCAGATGGAAGTTGATGCACACCCGCCATTTTCCTCCTTTCTTGGGCACGATCACGAGTGGGCTAACCCACTTACTATCTATAATAAGGTAGATGAATCTAACCTTGAGAAGTTGCTCAATCTCCTCTTTGACAATCCACTTTAATTTGGGATTCAATTGCCACTGCGGCTGTCATTTCGACTTAATGGTAGGATCAGTGCATATTTGATGCTGGCATATTCTTGAATCTATTCTTGTGAGCTTAGAATATGACCAGGCACAGGCTGCTAACCATTTTTCCACAAAATTCATCAACATCTTCTTTTGTCTTGCAACAAGTTTTACATTAAGAATACATACTCCATTCCGGTCAGCAGTATCTTTAATTCAAGGGGTTCTTGTTTGAAATTGTTAGAATTCTCCAATTCTCCCCAATTAATATCATCATATACTTCCTTAGAGAGCTGGTGATGAACTTAATCAATTTCATCCATACTTGCAACATAATCACACGTTAGGCTCTCAATAAGTTCCATGCACAATGTACTGCTGCTAGAATCAGCTATCAGCCACTAGGTTTCTTCTTATTTTGTGGTTGCCACATACAGATATCTTTGAATTTCAGCTTCCGATCGACACTGCTTGCATGCAAAAATAGATGTTGTACACAATATAGATATCTTTGGATTTCAGCTTCTGCACACAATGGCACCTTGAATTGTTGTACGCAATACATGAAACCCTCTTCTTCTCAATCTTTTCAAATTCATTTTCTTTGGGTATCTCTACGGAAAAATATCTAATGCCCATTTTGGCATCAATAGTGCTTAACCATTCCCTTCCCGTAATAATTGGGAAGTCCCCCTTACAATTCTCCACCTTGATTACTAAGAAGTCAGCAAGATATGACCATCCACAAATGGTGGTCATGATGTCTTCTACCAGTTCCAATGAAATAGTGATGGACTAGTTTGCTAGCTTTAGCTTGATGTTGCTCTTCTTCAAGGGAGGAAGGTTCTATGTAGTATACATCTCATGCGACATCAAATTAACACTGGAACTAGAGTCAAGAAGAGCTTTACAAGGCTCATTCCCAGTAATTTGCAAATATACTAAGGGACTCCCCAACAATGGAGCCAATGATGAGTGGCAAGGTACCCCTACACCCAACCATACAAATCACAAGCATTCATGTGTGATCCAGTCAAATTCCATAGACTTTAATTACCAAGTACGCTAGAGCTAAAGGGTGAGTTCGTGTTGTTCATTTGTTGTCTTCCCAGTCTCACTTGTGAAACACAAGTGTATGGTTAAGTGTGACTGAGGCAAAAGATTTTTATCATTTTATGTTTTATAAATTTGATCACCTAAAAAAATAATAACAGTGAGAGTAATTAAATGCTAAGTAAACTTTGTCTAATCTAGCCTAACACAAGTAACCATCCCCACTTCCCAGACACATCCTAAACTTTGTGTAAACATTGCTAAGTTATCTAACATTAACCATTTCTAAGCTACCAAGTGTCACATGTATGTTGGAAAGGGGTCATGCTTCTATATTTTAATTAATTACCTAATTAATCAAAATTAATTACTAAATGAATAACATTAAATGTGAACTACATAAAATCACAATGTATAAATGCATAAAGAAAGAAAGTCTCAGGTACTGCAAGGATGAATTAAAGAGCTCATCTTTATTGCCAACATAATGGTGTGTTCAGGTACATCAATGCTTGAATAAAGCTCCAATTACACTTAGACCTCTTGTTGCAGGCACTTGGAAAATATTCTAACTCTCGAATGAACAAACTGCAAGAATTTTGCTACTTGACTTCAAAAACTACTCCCAAATAGTGTGCCCAAGGGCTATATTTATAGGCCCATGAGTACCCTGTGATATTGCATGCCTCATATCGCATATTAGGCCATGATATCGAGGCTCATGTAAAACACGATTTATCATCTATCATCCATCCATGCTTCCATAACTCACCTCATTGTCAAGTTCTATGTTATGCTCTATGTCTTAATCTGACATATTGGGATTCTTGAGTGGATTCTTTTGGGTTGGTCCTTAACTTGTCATGATCATTAAATCGACTATGGGACCCATGGACTCCTGAGGTTATGCAAGGGAAAAAAGGTCATGAACCTACTATGGGGAGGATCCACTTGCATAGCTTTTGGCTTGATTAGTTAAGGTTCCTTACCTTTGACATTACTACAATCTTATATTTTGTCTTTTCCATTGTGTAAACTGCTTAGTACTCCTTAATCTTTCATTACATTCACCCATTAAATTAATTTTTCTCCATTTTTTTCTAATTTATGAACTTCAACATCCTCTTCTCATGATTTTATAGTATTCTTGATCTTCTAAGCTTTCATTTGACCCTAATTTCATCAAAAAATTTCTTGTATTTTGAAAGTTTGACCAAAGTCAACAAAATTTAACAGTGATCAATAATTGCATTGACAAGGCCTCATCAACATAGCTGACTGCATCGATGAGGCCTCATTAACGCAGTGTAAAAATACTATATATACCATTGGACACTTTGGAATTTTTTGCAATTTACTCATAACACACAAGGAATTTTTGCAATTTTTGAGCCTAAAACCTTCCAAAGTCCATAACTTTCAAACCATTTATCCAAATCACTTTGTTTTGATCTTGCACTTACCAAAGGTAAGATCTTTATTGTGGGGGCCACAAACCTTAAAGTTTCCAATGCAATTTTTGAAAAAATTTTCGAACTCCCCCAAGGGTTAGTAACCTTAATCATATATAAACATCAACTTTTTCCAAGTTAACCCTTCCAAAAATATTTTGGATGATTTATCAATAATAAGGCATAAACAAAAATAACAATTGAGATAACTAAATTTTCCATAATCATAACTTAGCCAAGTGTAACTACCCTCAAGAGTTAAGGTATCCCAATTATTTTAAGGTTACACAATGATTGCTAATCCATGGTTCTATTGTAATTACAGATGGCACCCAAACAAGAACATCTGCAAGAAGAAGAACCCTCACAACCACAAGAGAAGTGACCTAGAGTTGGAAGGGGCCAACAGGAACAAGGCCAAGAACAACAAGAGGCAACCCATGCAACAAGACCTCTTCGTGAGGAGCCCAAATTTGACAGATTCTAGAAGAAGAAGTGCCTAAAGAATAATCCCAATGAGGAGAAGCACCTGGACCTGTACCAAGGCTTGAGGTCACTCTAACTCAAAACTGCCTAGACATCATCAAGCCCTAAGAGATCCAAAGATTAGTTCTTCAAGAGATAAACTTGGAGCCATTTTTGGAGAAAGATCTAGAGGATGTCTAGCCATAATTACAAGCCTCTTCCATGTGGCCAATCATCACGTCCAATGGGGAGTGGTACATGGGAGAGACCTATCTCTTATGAAATAGTCAAAGGCTAGGGTCCATTGTAAAAATCAAGGACATTCAAGTGTCCTACTCAGCAAAGGCCATCGCACAAGCACTAGGGTTGCCAAACATTAGAACATAGTTGGTAGAGATATCAACAAAAGGTGATCCTCAGGAAAAAGGGAGTGGACCCAACGATGTAACGGGGTGGACTGTAAAGAGTATGGTGCACTCACAATAGTGGAGTAGATTTATTTCAAGATTGCTGCTTATCACCTCAATCCAACGTTGAGGCCAAGCAAGGTAACTACTTTCTCTACTCAGCATGCATCACTCTAAGTGGGAAATTTCCTATTAACCTTCCACAATTGATTTATTTGGAGATCGAGATGCGTTTCTAGGAGAATGAACGTGGAAGGAAGACCTTGCCCTTTTCGTGCCTTATCAAAAAACTTTGCAAAATGGAAAGCATCATTTGCTATTCTAATGATACTCTCAAGAATGCTTCCTTGGCCTCATGGGTAAAAATCATGAAGGATAAGATGCCAACAACCACTCAAGAAGAGGAGCTACCATCACCACCATCTAGTTAGGAAACCACACCGAAGTCTTGCACAACCATTGAATGTCTATGGAAAATCCAAGAGCAACTCTTGAGAGAACAAGAGCAACAAGCAAGAATGAGTGGGGCAGATCCATTTATGTATCGGCTAGCAATGAGTCACCTTAATAAGGTGGCCTAAATAGTTAGCTAGATGAAGAGGGGTGGTTCCATTTTCTCTACCCAAAGAACGTAGCTACCTTCAAGGTCAAATCCCAACACTCAGGAGGTGACAATGTCATTAGCAACACATCATCTATTCCTAGAAATCTCTGGGAATGCGTCCACTTTCTCGATGAGGTTGGAGGAAGGTGAAGAGGCAACTGTCTTACTAATGCAGCACTAAGCCATGAGACAGTAGTAGAAGTGGTAGTTGACTGTGTAACTAAAGCATTGAATGCACCTACAACATCTATACCAGACGTATCTACACTTCAAGATGTGCAAACATCCACAGGCATAGTCATCAAAAAATTGAATGCAACTCAGCATGAAAAACTATTGAAATGACTAGTAGGAACCAAGCAACTGACTTCGGATATCTTTGATCTTCCGGAGAACATCACTGCAACCTAGTTGAAGCTGCTAAATGCAAGGGCTAGATGCATCATTTTGGAGGGGTAACTAGAAATGGCCCAAGAGCAAAATTAATTCTTAGTCGCAGAGGTTGCTAAACTTCATGCCCGACTTGTAGAACAAATAATCCTTAGCCCAACAAAAACAAGAGATGAAGCTATCAAACAGCTTCAAGAATGATTTCAAAAGGCTGAGGAGGAAGCAGTAATGGCCATCTTCAAACAATCCATGGTAGAAGTTGAAATGCACTCAATCAAAAAGGACTTGAATCAGATGTGCTAAGTAAATGAAGCATTGACCACACAAAATCATCACCTGGGAAATGTTGATGCTCAAAGAGATCAAATGCAAAATTTCATTCATCAATAGTAGGAGCAACTTGCTGGATTCAACATTGAACCAAGGAAATTGGCCACAAAGAACTGCAATCTATCAATGGAGATAGCACCTTGCGACAAACATTTGCCATCGAAATCATCACATAGAAGAATGAAGCTCTCAAATTTGAGAAAGTCAAAAATCACTACAAGGACCAGGTTGGCATGCAAAAGGAAATTAATGAAAACAAATCTAGATGGCAAAGGCGAAAATGAATGAAGCCCTCCAATAACTCTAGCAAGGAAGAGAGATGTGGTAGCCCATCCTTGATGGGATTGATGCATACAACAAAGTAGAGATCTGCTTGAAGGAGTTGTAGATTGATGAAATGACAGAGTATATGGAGTTGGCCAATCTCTATTACGCAAAGCTGGCAATGCTAATAGTCAAATGGCCAGTCAGAATTGGAGAAACAAGTGGTTAGCTCGTATCTATTATATGAGGCTAAGTTTAAACATTACAAAAATACCAAGCAAATACTTAAGATTGCTAACGCTAAACTCAAAGTTCTCAAAGGATGATTCACAGATCAACGATCTATCACTAAGGACCTAGCCAAACGGATGAATGACTACCAGAAGTTGAAGAACACAGTGAGAGTGTTTGACATTGAACGCAAATAGTTTGTTGTCTAGTTTGTTAATGTTGAAGAGTTGTTTTCAGTAATCTAGTGTCCTTGGGATGTGTCCATTCCAACCCACATTAGGAAAGCTTCATGGATGATGCATGATCCTAGGAGTAAGGAGGAGAAAATAAAAGCACTACTAGATGCTTTCTGCCTCCCACCTAAATTTGTAGCAACAATAGGACAACCATAGCCACCTTAACCACTGTCAATGCATGAAGCCAACAAAGGTCCCTCAAAGCCTCAGGAACCATCACTACCTGGGACTGTTTGATCTTCTCCACTAAGCTTCACATCATCAAGGAACGTGTTATCCAATTTTTAAAGAGTTGTATCATGGTGTTCAATTTTGTGTCTTGAACACCACCATTTTTTTGTAATGTGTTGATCTATACACCTGAGCACTTCATTCTTTTGTCAAGTCAGTAAAAGTTTATTTTGTTGAAAAAAAGTCAATCAATAATCCCATACCTTTCCAATTTTGTAAAAGAACTCAAGGACAAGTTTTCATTCAGTCGTGGGGATATGATGAGTCATTGTTGGTTGGCTACATCAACAAGGCCTCGTCAACGCATCTCACCCTACATCAATGAAGCCCCGCTGATGCAGTGTCTATCCATCACCTATAAATACACGCCTATCAACTGCATTTAGGGGAATCCAAATTTCAATAGTAGCAAAGCTCTTGCATTTTTTTCCATTCAAAAGTTAGAATTTTTACCCTGAGTGTTTGCAGCAAGAGTCATTAAGTCTATAAATCTTTATTCAAGCACTATTATACCTAAGCACGATAATGTGTGCAATAATAAAGATGAGCTTTCTGATAAACCTTGTAGCACTTTGGATAGACTATATATTTTATTTATGCATTTAATGTTTTCAATTATTTATTAAATGCTTTCAATTAGTTATCAAATATTTTCCAATTATTACATTAATGAGACAATTAAGTGAGATAGATTACACACATAAGTATGATCACTTCGAACGTAACATGTATTCGCTTGGTAATCCCAGTAGCATTATCGCTTGGTACACCCAATAGCGTAGCATTTGGTCACCCAGCAATGGATACATGGGTTTAGGATGTGTCCGAAAAGTGGGAATAGATACTTATGTTAGGATTAGTTAATTTGTAATTTAGATTAGTTAATTAAACTCTTTTATCTACATTTCAAGCACCAAAATATAAAATACAAAATGATAAAAGTCAAATGCCTTAGTTACACTTAACCATACCATCATAAATCACAAGTGTAATTAGGAGGACAATGATTGACCTTAAGGCTAGATTTACTTCCTCAAGGGCTAGTGCACTAGAAATGATAAAGTCTACAAAATTCAACCAAATTGTGCATGAATGCTTTCTGATTTGTATGGTTGGGCGTAGAGGTACCTTGCTACTCATCACAAGGAGAAGAAGATGAAGGTATTACTGGATACCTTTCACCTTTCACCAGAGGTAGCAATCACAGCAGGACAACCACAGCTACCTCAGCCACTACACGTGCCCGAAGCTAGCGAGGGTCTTTCAAAACCTTAGGAGCCTCCATCGCCTAGGACTATTTGATCTTCTCAATCACCTTCATGTCATCAAAGGATGTGCTATCCAATTTTGAATAGTCATGTCATGGTGTTCAATTTTGTGTCATGAACACCATAAAATTTTTGTAATGTTGTTGATTTATACACTTAGGCACTCAATTTTCTTATGTTAGTTTGTTATGTTAAAAGTTAGTGAATAATCCCATACCTTCCCAATTTTGTAAAGGAACTCAAGGATGAGCTTTTTTTCAATCATGGGGGTATGATGAATCATCAAAGTGTCACATTGATGGACCTCCATTGACGTGGCCCCATCTGCATGGTGTTGCCTTGTTGATAAGGCCACATCAACATAGTGTCTGCTGCATCTATGAGACCCCATCAACGTAACTCCACAATAAAGTCTATAAATATGTGCTCACTAGTCGTGTTTATGGGGAGTCAAGTTATAGTTGTAATAAAGCTCTTGTAGTTTTTTCATTTGAGAGTTAGAATATTTCTCTGAGTGCCTGCAGTAAGAGTCAAAAAGTATACAGATCTTTATTCGAGCACTGTTGTACCTAAACAGACCAATGTGAACAGCAATAAAGATGAGCCTTTTGATTAAACCTTGCAGCACTTAGAATAGATTAATGATTTATTTTTGCATTTATTGTTTTCATTAATCATGTCATTAATTATGCTAAACTAGACTTCAATTGATTAGTTAATTAAGTAAGCTAAATAAATTAAACACATAAGTACAACCACTTTGAGCATAAACACATATTTGCTTGGTAATCCCAACAGCATTATTGCTTTGTTTGTCCATTAGCATAGCACTTGGTAATTCCAGTAGTGGATACATGGGTTTAAGATGTATACAGAAAGTGGGACTGAATACTTATTGATGAGTGGCGAGATACCCCTACACTCAACCATACGAATACGAGCATTTCACACACGATCCAGTCGAACTCCGAGGACTAAGTGCTTACGCGCCTTAATGGAACACTTAAGGTTAATCAATCACTGTCTTCCCAAGCTTACTTGTATTGTCATGGTTGTATGGTTAAGTAAGCTTGAGGTATATGATTTTTATATCTTTTATCTTTTTAATGTCTTATGCTAATAGGGAAAGGTGAAGAGAACTAAGTGACTAACTTTCATTAACTATTTACTATCTAAGTTCTAATTGTCCTAACACTAGTATCCATTCCCACTTGCCGCACATACCTTAAACTAGTGCAACGCTGTTGGGATTACCAAACACTATTCATTACTAGGTTACTAAGCGTTGCACACTTGCTCGAAGCAATCGTACTGAGTGTACCTAACTAGGAGAGTCAAAGGGTGAGAGAGATTAATTAACTAGAAAAGCAATTAAACATTCAACAATAATTAATTACTATTTAGCTTAGTCCATATGCTGTAAGGTTTATCAGAAAGTTCTTCTTTATTGCCGTACACAAATGTGTGCTCAAGTACAATTTGCTCGAATAAAGATTTATTCACTTTAAGACTCCTACTGCTGGCACTTGGAAATTATTCTAACTCTGGAATGGTAAAACTACTATAGTTTGGCTAAGGGTCTAAGTCTAAGTGCCTAAAACAGGGAAAACCACCTCTTATTTATAGACATTGCGACGGGCCGCGAATTGTGTATGCGATATCGCGGGGGCAAATGTGATATCACGTACACGATATCGCGACTCATTACCCCCATGACTGAATAAAAACTCGTTCTCGAGTTCCTTACAAAATATTGGGAAGGTATAGGATTATTGACTTGAATGACACTAATGGTGAATGGGGTGACATGTGAATGGATCATCATTACAATACATGGCAACAATAATGTTCAAGATCATAAGAGTGAACACTATGTACATTTGACATCCAGCCTTATTTGGCAGTTGGGAGAAAAGAGAGAGAGAGAGAGAGAAGAAGAAGAGGAAGAAGATGTGTTGTTGTTGATGCCAAGATTGCACCTTCCGTTATCCATCCATAACCATGCCATCGATCTTATTCCTTGCATAACTACTCTAGCACCAATCCATTCCAAGTGTTCCCTCCAGATCTAATCCATTAGTGCATGATTATCATTTGCACACACAACACAATTTTATATCAGCAAGGATAAATGACTCACAATGTAGTTGGTACCTTACCTTGATGTAAGGTCCATTGGCTGAGTTGTGGTATGGTTGATGCAGATTTTGGAGATATAAAACTGGTGACTACCCAAGGTGTAGGGGTTAAGAGAAAATCGAAAAAATTGGACCAAGACCCCCATGACTAAGAGC
>MNCI01009376.1:772574-809509 GCA_015680685.1 Gnetum montanum
CTTCTTTTACTAGTGTCCTTGGGAACAACTTTAGTTTTTGTCATTCGTTCTTGATGTTCTACAAGGAACATGCATCGTGAAATGCTTGTAGGTGATTTTGAGGATCAACATCGTATCTCCCCTCAAATCGTGGGATATTATTCATATCTAACCTCTTGATCCTGCTATCTTTTTGGTGCCTTGTGAGAACTCTTACGGCCTCCATGATATCTAACATGCTTCAGGTTGCAACTAGAGGTTCTTCATGGTCATTTCGTTCATAGCATTTGTGATGTCTACGTGGTTCCCTACTCTCCCTTCTTCTATGTCGTGATTCTCTTGAGTGCCCTCGTCCTCTTTCTTGACTCTCTCATCGAGGCTTCTCACTCTGTTTACCTTTATCCTCACGGTTAGGCTCCTTATGACTGCGTCCTAATACTGAAGGAGAGGGTGAATGTGACGATGAAGGTGAAGAAGAAGGAGAACCATCACCATGACAATGTTTCCTACCCTCTCTTCAGTGGTCCCAGCCCCAATCATGATTACGATCAGAGTGCCCGCCCTTATCATGTGTTTGTGTTCCCTCATTGAACACTTGGTGTTCGTGGGGATCAGAACCAGGATTGTGAATCATGGAGTGAAGGTTCTGATACACCACCTCTTGACCATCGTTAGGAGGGGGAACATCATTTTGTGGAGAACCTATTGAAATAGGTTCACCACCCTCAATTTTGCTTAAGATGGGTGGAGCGTTATGGGGCCTTTTGCCCTTCAACGATGTATAGTATCTCTCCTATCCCAAGTCCCTTTGACGTTATGCTTCTGTGGGATGGTAATCCCTTGTGTCATAATCGCATGCAACATATTCTATGTATAACTATGACATGCCTACTCACGCAAGAGCACGAAGAAGCATGTTGGGAACTGCTCGGTCTGGAGGCAACACTATGTTACCCTCCAAGTCTCTCCAACACAGTTGTTCATCTTGATAAAGAATAAAGGTACAGTCAGGTACATATTCATCGTGATGAATATATACCACACAGAACTGTTGAGGCACTAGCAGATCTTGGTTACGTGTGTTGTGCCACCGACTGTCTCTTGTGTTGGTCCTAGGCGGTGAAGTGCTTTTGTGCGAAGAATAAGACATTTTTGTCTTGTTCAATGTGCTTTTTACCATTGTCTTATCTTTTCTTGATTAACCCTAAGGGTTCGTTCTAGCGTCCCAATGATATGAATGATCTCCTATGTTTTACATAATGCACAAACAACTAATTCCCCGACAACGGCACCAATGATGAGTGGCGAGGTACCCCTACACTCAACCATATGAATACGAGCATTTCACACATAATCCAGTTGAACTCCAAGGACTAAGTGCTTACACACCTTAATGGAACACTTAAGGTTAATCAATCATTGTCTTCCCAAGCTTACTTGTATTGTCACAGTTGTATGGTTAAGTAAGCTTGAGGTATATGATTTTTATATCTTTTATCTTTTTAATGTCTTATGCTAATAGGGAAAGGTGAAGAGAACTAAGTGACTAACTTTCATTAACTATTTACTATCTAAGTTCTAATTGTCCTAACACTAGTATCCATTCCCACTTGCCGCACACACCCTGAACCAATGCAACGCTGCTGGGATTACCAAACGCTATTCATTACTAGGTTACCAAGCGTTGCACACGTGCTCGAAGCGGTTGTACTGAGTGTATCTAACTAGGAGAGTCAAGGGTTGAGAGAGATTAATTAACTAGGAAAGTAATTAAACATTCAACAATAATTAATTACTATTTCGCTTAGTCCATAAGTTGTAAGATTTATCATAAAGTTTGTCTTTATTGTCGTACACAAATGTGTGCTCAGGTACAATTTGCTCGAATAAAGATCTGTTCACTTTAAGACTCCTGCTAGGGGCACATGGAAATTATTCTAACTCTGGAATGGTAAAACTGCTATAGTTTGGCTAAGGGTCTAAGTCTAAGTACCTAAAACAAGGATATGGTAGCGGGTCACGATATCGTGTACGTGATATTGCGTATGCGATATTGCGACTCATCACTTATGCATTAGTTAAATTAAATTAGTTATTAAATTACTACACTTCTCTATTTTTAAGCACCAAGAACATAAAACACAAAATAATAAAAATCATATGCCTTAATTACACTTAACCATAGCTTTGTACATCACAAGTGTAATTGGGAAGACAATGAATGATTGTTAGGGCAAAGTTCACTTCCTAGAGGCTAGTGTACTGGAAGACATAGAGTCCACAAAATTCGACCAGATCACGCATAAACACTTAGTGATTTGTATGGTTGAGCATAGGGGATATCCACCACTCATCAAAGATGAACATTTTTCTTAAATTGTCAACACAAAAATTTCCATGGCTATGAACATATGTTTAGTGACAACACTCTTAGCCTCTACTTCAATCACTTTTTTTTGCTTTCATTTTCAAGTTTATTTTGGCTAAGAGGCCAATTTATCTAGAAAGATAGTGGTGGGAGGATGTATACTCTATTTTGTAGATTCATAAATTCTAATTTTGGTATTGGAAAAGTTCTAATTTGAACACCAAGGAAATTAAAATTGTCAAAAATTTTAAATTTGACTACCAATATTTAGGCAGAAAATCTCTAATTTTGGTCATGACTATTGCAATATTTAAACACTACATTGTTATTGTGATATCCCACCAGACGGCTTCCATTTAGCTCTGATTTCTAGCCGAGAACAGCATGTCAAATATAGAACTCATAACTATTGTAGGTGTCATATGGCCTCCAATTTGATTGATCAATGTTGTAAATCCTCTTGCACATAAATTCATAGCTCACAAACTTGTAAACATTTTCAAGAGCATGTTTAATCTCATTGATGAAGGAATTCATAGCCTAGAGACCTCTAAAAATTTTCAAGGGCATGTTTAATCTCATCAATGAAGTACTTGTGTATTCTAAGAGATTGAAGAGCATGTACCAACTCAATGCATTCAATTATATCAAAATGTAGGTTGTGTTTTCTAAATTGTATCACTATAAATCACTTAATTATTGTTGCATAGCTATCAACTTGCTTCAAATATTAGGCTTCCAAAAAATATTCAAAAAATAGATAGAACAAAAACCATATATTAAACATCAATATTTAAAATTGAAAATTAAAATTTAGAAAGAACAATGATATAGCCTACAAAATAGCATGAAGCCATGAACAAAATAAGTTATTCCTTTTAAACATTTTTATGAAACAACATAAAGTTGGGCATTTTTATGGAACAACATAAAGTTGAGCATTTTTATGAGACATTTTCCCTAAAAAGTTTCAAGACAACAAGAATAATTTTTCTTGCAATTTAAAAAAGACCTACACGTCTTTCTTGTCAAGCTCCTATATTATTAATAACTATAGGCTACATATCATAAGTTGGGCAAATTCATATTTTTTTACCACTATTTTCATTTCAAAGAGAGAAATGGTTTTGATGTCATTAGGTCGATGGCTACAAAATTGCTGAAAAATTTCCATATAACCATAGAACATTGGATGGGAAAATTTTAGTTTGGCCACCATGAAGATTCACATTTATAAAAATTTTATATTTCACTGTAGAAAAAAATTAAAACTTAAATTTTGATAGAAATACATTTAGGTGGGAAAATTCTAATTTCAAAAACATTTTGCATGGGAAATTTTTTTAACATTTTCAAGAGCATGTTTAATCTCATCAGTGAAGTACTTATGTATTCTAAGAGATTGAAGAGCATGCACCAACTCAAGGCACTTAATTATATTAGAATGTAGGCTATGTTTTTTTGTCTTAGGTCACTACAAATCATTTAATTTCTACTACAAGGCTATCAACTTGTTTTAGATATGGGGCTTCCAAAAAATATTCAAAAATAGAGAGAACAAAAGCTATATATCAAACATCAATATTTAAAATTAAAAATTAAAATTTAGAAAGAAAAGTGATATAGCTTACAAAATAGCATGAAGCCAAGGACAAAATAAGTTATTCCTTACAAACATTACTATGAAATAGCACAAAGTAGCACATTGTTTGACTAGAGCACTCTATGCATTAGACATTTTCCCTAAAAAATTTTAAGACAGACAAGAACAATATTTTTTCTTTTGTTTTTGCAATTTAAAAAGACTTACACACCTTCTTTGCCAAGCTCCTATATTATTAATAACTATAAGCTATATATCATAATTTCACAAAATTGATATTTCGTTACCGCTATTTTCATTTGAGAGAGAGAGGTGGTTTAGATGTCATTAGATTGATGTCTTTAAAATTACTAAAAAATTTACATTCAATTATGGAAATTTGGGTGGAAATTTTCTATTTTGGCCATTGTGAAGATTTACATTTATGAAAATTTTACATTTCGCTTTGGAAAAAAATTCAAAACTTAAATTTTGATAAAAACACATTTAGGCAGGAAAATTCTAATTTCAAAAACATTTTTCATGAGAAAATTTTTAAACATTTTCAATACCATGTTTAATCTCATTGATGAAGTACTTATGTATTCTAAGAGATTGAAGAGCATGCACAAACTCTAGATGTTCAATTATATCAAAATGTAGACTGTGTTTTTTATCTTGGGTCACTACAAATTACTTGATTTCTGGTGTAAGGCTATTAGCTTGCTTCAGGCACTAGGCCTCCCAAAAATATTTTAAAAATAGAGAAAACAAAAACCATATATCAAATCTTAATATTGAAAATTAAAATTAGAAGTTAGAAAGAAAAGTGATATAGCCTACATAATAGCATGAAGCTATGAACAAAATAAGTTATTCCTTCCAAACATTTTTATGAAGTAGCACGTTGATCGAATGAAGCACCCTATGCATGAGACTTTTTCCTTAAAAAATTTTAGGATAACAAAAACATTTTTTTTTACACTTTAAAAAATATTTACACACCTTTCTTGCCAAGTTGTTATCTTATTAATAGCTATAGGTTACATATCATAATTTAACAAATTTCATATTTCCTTACCACTATGTTCATTTGAGAGAGAGAGATGGTTTCGATGTCATTAGATTGATAGCTTTAAAATTACCAAAAAATTTACATTCAATCATGGAAAATTAGGAGGGAAAATTCTATTTTGGCCACTGTGAAGATTCACATTTATGAAAATTTTACATTTCATGTTGGAAAAAATTCGAAACTTAAATTTTGATGATAAAACATTTAGATGAGAAAATTCTAATTTCGAAAACATTTTGTGTGAGAAAATTTTCAAACATTTTCAAGAGCATGTTTAATCTCATCGGTGAAGTACTTATGTATTCTAAGAGATTGAAGAGCATGCACCAACTCTAGGTATTCAATTACATCAAAATGTAGATTGTGATTTTTATCTTAGGTCATTACAAATTACTTAATTTTTACGACAAGGCTATCAACTTGCTTTAGACACTAGGCTTCCCAACAGTATTCAAAAAATAGAGAAACAAAAACCATATATAGCCTACAACATAGCATGAAGCCAAGGACAAAATAAGTTATTCCTTCCAAACATTGTTATGAAATAGCACAAAGTTAGAAAAGTCATAATTTATGAAATGAAAAATGTCTGGAGCGACTGCAACTGCGTCTGGAGCGACTGCAACCGCGTCTGCAATAGGTGGGACGGTGATTGATACTTCTACACCGGGCGCCGTATGGAATGGAGCGGCTGTGACAGCAGGAGCTGAGCCAGCAGGAGCGGCGGCGAGCGGACCAGAGGGGGAGCCGCAGACGGCTAGCAACTTCGGAGAATACTCCAAAGTAGGAACGGAAATAAGAATAAAAGTTACGGGCCCTGACGCAGATATGCTGGGGAGATTGGAACGCAGCCTGATCGGCAAGTTTGTGTCCGAAGGGGCTCGACCTCGCATCGACCTGATCCGGCGCTGGGCTCGGAACACGTGGGGGTTAGACTCAGTGACGGTCTCCTGCCTGGCTGACGATCGCCTCCTGTTCGGCTTTGCCTCCTTGGAGGACCGTGAGCAGGTCCTGGTGGGTGGGCCTTGGTTCTACGGCGCGCGTGGGCTGGCCCTGGCTTCCTGGCGTCCTGGCGCCCACTAGGAGCCGACACTGTTTGCCCGTGCACCGGTCTGGGTTCGGCTATATGGCCTCCCCCTCGAGTACTAGTCACCGGAGTTTTTGCGGTCGCTGGTGGCCCTGCTTGGTGACTTCATCAAGTTTGACCACCCCACGGCCATTTTCGATCACCTGCGGTTCGCAAGGTTCTATGTCTGGCGACCTCTCCTCACCCAGGAACCTGTCAAGGAGCTGGTTCTCATCACAGACCTCGTGGAGGAGCGGGTCCAGGTCTTGTACGAGAACCAGTCGGGGACGCAGGCCCAGCATCGACCGGGGAACAACCAGAGTTGCCCCACAGGGTTCACGGCTACGCCTGATGACGGATGGTACGTCGTAGGAAAGAAAGGCCGTGTGGCCCACAAGAACCCACCGACACCCAAAGAGAGGGCTAGACAACAGGGAATGGGCCCTACCCTGAAGGGTGCAACATCTAAAGCTGCGCCAAGTGGGGGACCCCTCTCGGGGAAACCAATACAGCCTATCGTGCTGAGTGCTCACCAGGCGGAGCTGCCGGGGACGGGACAGGACACCGTGGCCAAGGCTGTGAGTAAGTCTTATATTTTGGCCCTGGTGGGGCCTGGCACGCAGCACTCTGCGGGAAAACAGCCGACGGCCTCTCTGGCAGGGGCAGAATCGCAGCAAGGCCCTCACGGAACACCCTGCACCCCCAGGTCGGGGGGTGGGCCCGCTCCAAGAGGGTTTATCCCCGCCTCCGGTCACGGACTGGATTAATACCAGTCGAGGGTCGGCACGGCCCTGCTCCCCTCCCAAGGAGACGCGGAGCCATCGCACACCGGGAATGCCGGTATCCATTCACGCGACAAAGAGCGGAAGACCGGACAGCCTCACTCGCCGAAAGAAGGCCACGCAGCTATTCGTAGATTTGGGAGTGCAGCCCACACTCCAAGAGGTGTACCAACGCTCCTTGTCTCCATGAAGGTCCTTTCCTGGAACTGCAGGGGACCGGGTATCCCCTACAAGCGGCATACCCTGCATTGTTTGGTATGGGACGAGAACTGTGACATTGTATGTCTGCAGGAAACGAAATTGCAGCAAACGGAGAATGAGACTCCGACTCTCCAGTGGCCGGGGTGGCACAGCCACCTGGCTCCCAGCAGGGGGCGAGCGGGTGGTCTCGCGATCCTGACCAAGGCGGCCTCGCATGTCCTGGACACGTCAAACTGGACCATTACGGTGCATCTGCTCAGACAGGACGTTTGGATTACCAATGTCTACGGTGCCCAAGGGTGACAGGCGCGTTTGCAGGAGCTCTCTCGGGTTGCGGGGCTAGTTCCCCAGAAGGCCAGCTGGCTTTTAATCAGTGATTTCAACCAGAGGCTCTTCGCCTGGGAAAAGATAGGTGATAATTCGGCAGAGCCCCCAGGGGCAATCGAGATGCTCACCCTGCTGCAGCAGTACAAGCTGACCGATATGGAAATTACCGGGTGCGCGTACACGTGGAGCAACCGCAGGCAAGGTGCCGCGCGGGTCCAGTCTCGAATTGATCGCGTCTGGGCCAACGAAAAATTGCTGAAAGAGTGAGAGTTTCAGGCTTACGGTGGTGCCTGCATGGCCTCTGACCACCGACCCATCTTCTGCAAACTGGAGTGAGGTGACTTCCAGAAACCATGTATTTTCCGCTTCGAACGCACCTGGATCCGCACGCGGTGGCTTGGGAAATTGGTGCAAGACATCTGGCAAAATTACAGCGCCTCGGGGGACCCGCGCGAATTCCTCAAAAATGGGCTGCGGACGTTGAAACAGCAAATTAAAAATATCGCTCCTTCTGAGAAATACCGGTTCAGAACAGGCCGCAGCCAGTTGCAGCCCAAATTGCAGACCATTCAATCGTTGCAGGAGCAGCAAGGGAGTGGGGCCGATCTTACCAGGGAGGAGCTTGCCCTGCAGGCCGAGCTGCAGCTCCTGCACCATGAGGAGGAGGAGTACTGGCGTCAGAGGGCACATGTGTAGTGGCTGAAGGCGGGAGATCGGCAAACAAAATTTTTCTTCTCTGCTGCGAAGGCACACCGCGGCTCCCGAAACGGACCGATTCAGCGCCTCCTGCAAGGTGAGACGCCGACGAGTGCTGGCAGCCTCCTGCACTACTGGCGGCAGGTGTGGGAATGGCGGCCAACGGACCCTGTTTCGGTTCCCATGGCCAGAGTTCTGAACCAGGCAGATAATTTCCGACTCCTGAGGCCTTTCACGCGCCAGGAACTGCACGCAGCGCTGCAGGGAATGCCTGCCAACAAGGTGCCTGGACCAGACGGTTGGCCCATTGAATTTTTTGCAAATTTCGAGGATGTTCTCGGGAATAACCTGCTGGACGCGTTGAACCACATGTTGGCAAGGAGACAGGTGCGAAATGAAATTAATTGCTTGCGCGTGGTGTTACTGCCGAAGACGAAGAATCCCACATCCCCCGGCCATTTTCGCCCCATTGGGGTCTGTAACTCTTTGTTGCGGCTATTCTCCCGCTTGCTTGTGGCCAGACTGCAACCGCTCATGACGCGGCTTGTGGGAAAGCACCAGGCAGCGTTCATGAAGGGACGCCACCTGCAGGACCAGGTCCTGCTGCTCCAGGAGATCCAGCACTCCCTTCGGACAGCCAAACTTCCGGGCCTGTACATCAAGCTGGACATTACCAAGGCCTATGATTCCGTTAGTTGGGCCGCCTTGAGGTTTGTTTTGCTCGCTAAAGGGTTTGACCCGACTTTCGTTGACCTCTGTCTGTAGATCCAGCGTGGCGGACGGTTCTCGATTGATATCGATGGGCAGTTGTGGGGCTTTCATGGGACCGGCCGCGGGCTGCACCAAGGAGACCCACTGTCCCCGCTCCTCTTCCTAATGTTGATGAACCTCCTACAAACTTACTGTACGGAGGAAGGGGTTCTGGGGTTAAATGTGCACGGCATTCACTACCTCTCTGCCCACTTTGCGGATGACACCATGATCTACACCCGGGCCGCAGTTCTGCAAGCCAGGGCAATTCTGAAAGCGCTGGACAGGCTGCACTGGGAGGTTGGCCTGGTGCCCAACCCAGGGAAATCTGCGCTTTTTTTCACCTACACTCACCCGTCGGTGCGCAGCAAAATTGTCCAAATCCTGGGGATTCTCCCGGGGACGGCTGATGAAAAGTACTTGGGCATTCTTATGCATAACTGGCACAGGCAGCAAACCTGGCAGGAGCTCATTGCAAGGATTCAGAAGTGTGCAGCCCACTGGACAAATAATTTCCTGACTCGTAAGGGGAAGATGGTGTTGGCGTCCTCGGTGTTGGGGGCCATGACGCAGTTTGCTGCCTCGGTGGCCTCCCCGCCCCTCGGCGTCACTGCCAAGATTGACCAGACTATCCGCAATTTCATTTGGTCTGGCGGCAATGGAGGAAATAAGATGCATCTGCTGGCATGGCCAAAAATCGCGCGGCCCCNGGGGGGGGGGTTGGTCTCCTCCCCTTCTCCCTGGAGGTGGCCCTGGGCCGTCATAGGCTCCTCCAACGCCTGGCCACTGACAACGAAGACCCCTCCCTCTGGGTGCAAATCCTGAGGGAAAAATACAGTCCCTGGACAGCGGCTAACTCTGCCTCCCATATTTGGAGGCAGCTCTGCGCTCAGGCTAGGGCGATGGACAGAGTTGAGGAGATCCACCTGCACCCCCGTCAGCTCCTTCAGAAGCTGTTCCCGGCCGACCTGTGCTGGAAGCGGTTGTGGAAGGGCATTCTTCCGGAAAAAATCAAAGCCTTTGGGTGGCTGATTCTCCACCAGGCCCTCCCTGTCCGCGCTGCGCTACAGGCCCAGGGCATGGCAATCAATAATCTGTGCCCTATGTGCAATCAGCATGCCGAGACTCAGCAACACTTTGTTCTTGACTGTCACGTAATCAAGCAGCTGTGGAGAACGACGGGGCTCCGCTCTTCGGAATTCTCTGGCAACTCGGCAACGCTGGCGGCGCTCTGGGTCCTGTGGCGGGCCAGGAATGATTACATTTTCAAAGGTACAGCAATCCCCCCCGTGAGCACCCTTGCCAGAAAGACGCGGAAGCTTTGGAACGAAATTGCCTCCGCAATGGCTCCTCCAACCACCTCCGAACCTTCCATCCAGCAGCTGGCACAAACGCGGCGGGGGTATGGGGGGGCCACCTTGCACGACGAGAACACCCCCCACGACGGAGCCCCAGAGCGGACAAGCCTTGGACAGCTTCACGAGGAGGAGAGGCAAGAACGTAATGCTGGCGTCTCTGACTCTCTCGGGGATCATACCCCGATCCTCCCTATGCAGGCTTGGGTGGCAAGCGCCCCCAATACACGCAGGACTGGCATCGCCCAGATCATTGACGAATATAGACGTCGCAAGGCGGATGGGCCGGAACAGCCCTGGATGGGCAACAAATAAGGACCGTCCGTGTCTCCCAGCCGCCTGCCGTCGCAGGTTGACTGGGCGCCCTGGGTGGGGTTTTCTTGGACGGAAAATTGGTCCTTTATTCTTGGGGGTGGGTTGCCTTTTTGGTTGCCGTGTGTCCTTGGCGGGGATCTCCCTGTCCGGTGGGGCCAGCAGCCCTGGCCCACGCTGTACCCGTGTATAGCTTCTCCTTTTTTTGATAATTAATATAGCCTGACCTTTTTCAAAAAAAAAAAAGAAATAGCACAAAGTAGCATGTTGGCCAACTAAAGCACTCTTTGCATGAGACATTTTCCCTTAAAAGTTTCAAGACAACAAGACCTTTTTTTTTTACAATTTAATAAAGATTTACACACATTTCTTACCAAGCTTCTATCTTATTAATAACTATAGGCTGCATATCATAATTTAGTAAACTTGAGATTTCGTTACCACTATTATCATTTGAGAGAGAAATGGTTTCAATGTCATTGGGTTGATGGCTTCAAAATTACCAAAACATTTACATTCAACCATGGAAATTAGGTGAGAAAAGTCTATTTTGACCACTATGAATATTTACTTTTCTAAAAATTTTACATTTTGTTATGGAAAAAAGTTCAAACCTTAAATTTTGATAGAAACATATTTAGGTAGGAAAATTCTAATTTCAAAAACATTTTGCATAGGAAATTTTAAAAAAAATTTCAAGAGCATATTTAATCTCATTGATGAAGTACTTATGTATTCTAAGAGACTAAAAAGCATGCACCAACTCAAGGCATTCAATTATATCAAAATGTAGGCTATGTTTTTTTATCTTGGATAACTACCAATCACCTAATTTTTGCTACAAGGCTATTAGATTATTTCAGATATTGGGCTTCCAAAAAATAGAGAGGATAAAAACGATATATCAAACATCAATATTAAAAATTAAAATTAAAATTTACAAAGAAAAGTGTATAGCCTACAAAATAACATGAAGCTAGGGACAAAATAAGTTATTCCTTCCAAGCATTGCTATGAAATAACACAAAGCAACACATTGGCTGACTAGAGCACTCGTGCATAAGACATTTTCCCTAAAATGTTTTAAGACAACAAGAATAATTTCTTCTGTAATTTAAAAAAGACATACACACCTTCCTTGCCAAGCTTTTATCTTATTAATAGCAATAGGCTATATGTCCTAATTTGGCAAAATTCATATTCCCTTACCACTATTTTCATTTAAGAAAGAGATGGTTTCAATGTCATTGGGTTGATGGCTTCAAAATAACCAAAAACTTTATATTCAACCATGGAAATTTGGTTCGAAAATTTCTATTTTGGCCATCATGAAGATTCACATTTCTAAAAATTTTACATTTTGCTATGGAAAAAATTCAAAACTTAAATTTTGATAGAAACACATTCAAGGAGGAAAATTCTAATTTTGAAAACATTTTGTGTAGGAAAATTTTTAAATGCTTGCATCATCATATTTTTAAATTCAAATAACATAGTTTTATTATGGAGAACTATCACATGTTGTATGAATGTCCTTTAGTAGAGTGCAATCATGTTTTTTGCAGAATCCATGTTTCATGGGGGGGAGATGGGGGCAGAAAGTTCTTAATGTATAGGAAAGAGATGAAGGTGCAAACTACATGAAGAATTTTAGCAAGCATTAAAGAAAAAATTATAGTTCATAGATCTAACTCCATAGGTGTAGGATCATGAGAGTATGATTTTGGAATACTTAATCATCATTTGTTATCAACTAGTCATTCTAGAGAACATAATTAGAGATGCTTGGCTTAGAAAATGTCAATAAGATATATGAATAGACATTCCAATTCTAGAAGAGGATGTTGCAAAGTTTTCCATGACCTTTATTGCCATTACCAAATCATCATGATCCATGATTATCATGGATTGTGTCTATGGTCCTTATGATTTTGATAAGTTTGGTGCTAAGCAAAAGAAATAGTACAACAAAATTGTAGGCCACATGTTGTTGTCTCAATCAACTAATGAAGTTGTTGGCCCTTTATGGATGATTATTTAGGGAACATCAAGTATGGGAAAGTCTTTTCTTATAGGTGTAATTTGCAATGCTTTCATGAAGTACTATTATGAAAAACATAGTACTTTACTTGTCATAAACTCACAGGAGCTACTGCATAAAACATTAATGCAACTACTATTCATTCTAGTTTAAGCCTTAGAATAGGTGCATACAAAGAAATTTCTACATTTGCTAAAAGAAGTATACAACATTGACTTTTCCAAGTGAGATATATGATCATTGATGAAATGAGTTTTATGGGGGAAAGACTATCACAAAGCATTGATAAAAGATTAAGAAAAATATTTCCAAAGCATCATAACAAATTTTTTTTGAGGTAGCTCAATTATACTCATAGGAGACCTAGGTCAGCTTCCTCACGTGCTTGATGTTGTGCCTTATGCATTTAGGAATTCAATTATCCCATGAGTTTGATAATTCTTGTATATTTGTTATGTTAGATGCACTTTATTGTTAATCTAGAAATGATCTTAACTAATAAAGATTTAGGGAAGTATTAATGCATGTCAGTAATGAAAAAAGCTTTGATGAAGATTATTAATTCTTGGGTGCTCAAATGAATCTTCCATCAACTTCCAATAGATTAGATGGTTTAGAATACTCACTACATTTATATGATACAAAGAAGAAAGTACAATCACATAACAAGAAGATGTTGTAGAAAATGCAAAGACCCATTGTTGTCTATGTTGCAAATCAAAATTCTCATAGATTTAGAATCTTAGATGATGATAGAGATGATATTGAGCGATCTTTACTTATATGTGAAGATGCATAGGTTATGCTGATAGTTAACCTTTGGCCAAAAGTAGGAGAGGTGAATAGTGCACCTTGCATAGTTCACAATATTATCTATTATCTTGGAAAATAGCTTCCTATATTACCATCTTATGTTGTTGTTGATTTTAACTCCTACATCAAATGTCCATTTGAGAATTGCAAACTCCATCATGTACCAATTATACCTATGGTTCAAGGAGCATCACATTAGTTACCATTGTAATTAGCATGGGTCTTAACTTCCATAAATTTTAAGAAATGACTGTGGACAAGGCCACTATTATTATAGGATCAAAAGAAGTCATAGGTCTAACTTTTGTTGCATTATCTAAATTCAACAACATTGACTCTTTAAAGATTCATCTTCCATTCTCTTTATAGAGATACAAAAAAATTTAAGATTCTAAGCATCTTTATAGTGAAATTGAATAGGAAAACTATTTTGTTGATTTAGAAGATTAGGCATCTTGAGTTCATCTCTATAAAGTTTGCTACAACAATTGTGTAATGTATTCTTGCAATAGCATATTTAAAATATAGATGATTTTATTTCTAAGGGGCTCTTTTTAAAAATTTGATGCATTAATGATACTATTTTAGTTGTACTAGTTTATAATAATTTGTTTGCTAAATTACATATTATTAAATGATTTTACATAATATCTTAACAACTAAAATTTTAAATTGATACCCTTGATGATGACAATAAGTATCTTTATAAAAAATAATTCAATTTTTCTCATTGGCTGCAAACAACTCCACTAGCTTATATATATATATATATATATCTTTATGAATTGGTCGAGAGAATCTACTATGTTTTCATTCTTTCTTTGAAGTTTGATTCTTGAACGAGGTAACAAATTTAATGAAAACCAAAATATGCATCGATCTTCTCTTCCTCTATTCCTTTACCATTTTCATTGTACCTTCTCAGTCCAATTTATTCTTCCAATGTTCATTGGGGGTGTTTTTGAGCTGTTATTTATGGTGAACCAAAAACATCCCAAACAAACATTGAAAGAACAAATTGCACCAAGAGGGTACAATGAAAATGGGAATGGGGTTGAGGAAGAGAGGATAGATAAGTGATTTGGTTTTCATTAAACTTGTTAACTTGTCCAATAGTCAAGCTTCAAAGAGAAAATGAAAACTTATAAAATTCTCTTAGCTAGGGTGTAAATTTGACGTTTAATCTTGCTTGTCATGAAATTTTTTTTATGACATGTGATGAGACGCGGTCTGCGTCGGCCACGATATCGCGTCCGACGCGATATCGCANAATGTTAAATTTATAAAAAAAATTAATATAAGATAATTCATATATTAAAATCCCCAAATCTTTAATTATGAATTTTAAGTAAAATCCCCAAATCTCTTCCAAAGTTAAATCTTTTCTTATCCTTAAATTTTATCAAAGTTTGAGCTAATTTTTCTATTGAAGTTTGATTTTAATTACTTATTCAACATTGTACCTACTAGTAAAATCAAACCAGATGATATTTAAATTTCTACCAAAACTATATACAAGTAACACACAAGAAACGACTTGCTTGACAAATATACAAACCATTTTTTAGTAAAGCTATTAAAAATGCCTTTGGTTCTACTTAAAATAAAAACCGCAATGGCCTATTATAAAAAAAATTGCAAAATTGACATGAAACATTAGGTAGAAGCAACTTTTAATTGTATTAAAAGTTGATTAGTTTCTATAGGACTATTTAGAATGAGGTAGGACATTAACCTTAATCTAGCTTTACCATGCTCAATCTAGTTTTACTATCCTTATCTTTAGATAAATCATGTTGGCATTGACTTGCAACAACTCCTTGTAATGAGAGAAGAAATACTTGGATTAAAATATTGTTTTATATGCTTTGTTAAAATTTCTAAGCAACTTATTCTCAATTGGTCACAACAAAGCCAACAAGAGAATATTAAGCCAAAGCCTTAGATGTATAAAGGCTAAAGCCACTAGTTGAACCTCTTATGAAGCAAATATAGTCCTAGATTTCACCTTCTCCCTTTCCTTTATGATAATATCTAAATTAGCCGTTAATCAATGATGCTTTGGAAAAATCTTATATGTCATTATGACAAGATTTACAATATTTCTCAAGTTTTTAAAACTTGCATTTAAGATTTATAATATTTCTTAAGTTTTTAAAAGTTGCATTTAAAATTTTTAAAAATATTTGACGTTGAAAATAGGACAAAACGCTCAAAACATCTTGGAAATTCACGCAATGCTCTCAGCCAATGACCAATTCATACACATATATATATAGCTGAACTAGTTTTACGAGTTTCGGTACTTAAGCGCTCTCCTGTACACCCTCGGGATGGAAATTTAAAGGTAAATGTATATACCCTTTTAGGCCTGGAAATATTGGCATAACGGCTTCATTAATTAAGCGTGCTCGAAAAGCAAGAATCCTGGCCGAAGCAAAAACCGAGCAGGGCTTTTACATTTTTAATAGGACAAAGACGTCGAGACGAAATCGAGGAATAAATAGACTTTGCCAGCTTTGCAACAAAATTGCCAAAAGCAAAAAATAAAAATAAAAAAAAAATCGGAGGATTTGCCTTTCAGGATCCGTGTGATTAGGTGTGCCAAACCTAGCGGCTAACGGAACAGGAACTCAACTGTGAAGTAATATCGCAAAAGGCCTTTTAAGATCAGTGGCCTTTAAAAAAAAACTGAAAAAAAAATCTTGTTTACCTCGGAGTAGTGTACGGTCACATGCAGACAGTGCTTTGTGGCATTTGTTTAGGATCACAAGACAGGAATCTGACATTATTAAATGGCCCAAGTGGCCAAATATGTAGGATACGCTAAACAAAGTTTTCTCAAACAGTGAGACACCAAAGCCCAAAAGTTACAATATATGAAATGATTATTGTTATAGACACAAAGCAGCGGAAGGAGAAGGCGATGTTTTGTTGCTGCTACTGTTGTTGTATGGCGTCCAGGTTGGTATCAAAGAGTTAGCTTTTTACGTGCACATGTACTTGCGTGGTGTTGGTCGCCTAAAACGGAGTTAAGATCCCATCATTCCATTTTAATATTGCTGCTTCTTACGCTTTAGTCTTCTCCACTCCTGGCCTGTCCCTGCGACTTCATCTTAGTTTAGTTTACGGGAGAAAAAAAAATTAAAAACGGAGGGGAAAAAAAAAGCGGTCAGGAGCGCCGGCTAGAGCCGTCCTAAAATCTATATAGATATGGCAAGTTGGGACGGCGAAGAATATTCCGTTTTGAAAACGGGGGCGTGCTATCGCAGCTCAATGTGGATTTGAACCCTGGACGGGACGGGGGTGGGGGTACGGAGTTTTGCCTTTTAATTTGCGGCAGCGGCGATTGGGCGGAAAGCTTTGTGAAAGCGAGGGTTGATGGGGTGATTATGCTAATTGCATGAATGGGACATTATTGCATTTAATAATTTGCCCCGACGAGTCCACAGGTTTGGAAAAAGGTTAGCGTGTCAAAGCCGAACCGACCTCCCACGCAAACAAGACATTCCTAGAGAGACATACGCATGCGTTAAATACAACGCGAATGGAGGTTGGAGGAGGGACGGCGGGCTGCGGCTTGGGGCACGGTGGTGGTGTAGTCGAGGGAAAACAAACAAACACGGGACTCGAGCCCTCGACGTGGGGGAACAGGTGTTGGGCTTTTCCTCGATAGCGGGGATGGTTAGCCCCATCGCCTTTAGCACCTTCTTAAGCCAAATCGGCCACCGTGACGGGCGATGTAAGGACAAAGATACCGTAACGTGACCGTGGGCGGATTACTGCGATGGCTTAGATTCGTGTGCAGGGCAAAAAACAAAACATGGTAATTGGTGAGGGCGGCAGTGCGAGGAGGGATGTCGATTAGTTGTCCTGGGGATTGGGTTAGGTTTAGGTTGAGGCCGCCTCCTCGTCTCCCGTTGCCGCTGCTGCTGATGCTCACGCTTTCTCTCTCTTTCTCTTTCTCTCTCTTTCTCTTTCTGTTGCTGCAACTCCTGCTCGCTCGCTCATTGGGCGGTGGGCACACACAGCCGAAGCTGCCCCGCACTCCCAGAAGGCGCATTCATTATGTTGGCATGGTGAATCATGCCTCGGCTCATGCCACCCATACATTGACACGACGCATAAAGGCATGCATATCCCCGGTGCAGCCCATTGGCCAGGCGACGATGCCCGCCATGGCATGCGGCCCATGCCATGCCCATGCCCGTGTCCTTGGACTGGACCGCTTTTGCCTTTGCTCTTTATTTAGGATGTGCGTGCCGCAGCAGCAGGAGCAGCAGCAGCAGAGGAGGCGCTGGATACTTAGGATCTGAAACTGCGATTAAGAAGTTGGATCGTAGATGAGGCTTACGCACAAGGAGAGAGACGTGTGGTCCCCAAATGGAGTAGAGACAAAGTCGATGCCGGCTGTCGGGATTTCGTGCACAGAATAGATAATGTAACGGAGGAGGAGGGGGAGGAGCTCCCGAGTTCGAACCCTGTCATCGGACAGCGCTGCGGAGCGGCGCCTCGCACTTGCCGCCGGAAGGGGACCCCTTTCCTTCCCTCTCTTTGTGGGCCCCGCGCTCTCGCGAAGCGAATCCAGGTGCGGCCTTGTCGGCCGTCGCAAAATCGCAAATGACGAGTTTCCTATCTTCGGGTACACGCCGATTTTCCGTCGCCGGCTAAGACTCCCGACACGTTTGGTGAATTCATTTGAAGGTTCGAAGCAGGACGGTGCTGTCATGTGTAAAGCGAGTGAAGTTAGGTTGAGGAAGAAGGCAACGACAGTAAGCAAGCGAACGCGGCTCAATTGTCTTGAGCTGGGTTTGTGAATGTGCCTATGTCATTGCAGCAGGAACAAAGAGGAGGGGGTGTCATGTTATGCTCGTTCGAGTCAGAAATGAAATTTTATTGGGGGCCCTCACGTGGCGGCCATTCACCGTTCCATGCATGCGAGTGCGTGTAGAGACATGTCAGCAACCGTTCCTTCCTTGCTTGCTGCTTTCCTTCCTTCCTTCCTTCCTTATTTCGTTTTTGCTATTTTGTAAATTGCTCTTGTTTGGAAGGCGTGAGAGAAAGGAGGTGTTTTCAGTGCTCGTCGTCCTCCGAGATTTGGGTGGGTGTCTGGCGGTTTTCTCCACGGCGGTTTTGTCTTAGAGAGGCACCAAGCGGTTTGTGGTTTTGGGGTTTGTGAAGGCTTGTTTGTTTGCTGGCCTTCATATAGTAGTACTCCTGCGGACTATGCAGAGGAGGAGGAGAAGAAGGAAGGAACAGATGCACAAAAAGGGCGCAGAAGAACCTGCTGCTGCGCTGCAGAGCGGAGGATTATTATGATGATGGTGGCCATGGTTGTAGTGGAACAAGTGCTGGTGCTGCTGCAACTGCTGGTGGTGATGGCCGTAGCGACGAAGAGGAGCGGGACGCCGGTGGGGGCGCTCACGGTATCATGCGCGCATCGGAGTGTTTTGTAAGGAAAGCGACTAGAGGGCGCCTCAGCCTTTGTGCTGTGCTGTTGCCTGCCTGCCTGACTGTTTCTCTCTTTTTCTTCTTCATCTTCGTTTTGGGTTCCGTCTGATTTTCGTAGATCTGTGTCAAAGGCGCTACGGTAGAGTGGAGAGAGAGAGAGAGACGGAGAGAGAGAGAAAGGGTTATACTGTAGAGAGAGAGAGGCAACACTGCAGTGCACTGAAAAGCAAAGGCTTTTTATTTTCGCTGCAGAGGAGTCATCATATCCATGTGAAGGGAGAAATTGGTGGTGGGTTTTCTAGGGGAATGGATTTCTTGGATGGGATGCTCGGTGGAGGTCTCAACAGCAGCAGCGCAGCAGCAGCGGGCAACGGCAATCACAGCAACGGTGGCATCAACAACAACAGTAGCAGCAACAACAATGGCGGAGGCCGTGGCAAGATGTGCCGCTCGGCCTCAGAGATGGATATGGAGCAGACGTCCCGGGATCAAGACTGGCGAGGCTCTGCTGGCTCAGCCTCATCGCTCAAGATGGCTCGCACGGATTCGTACCCCAACCTCATGCGCACCAACTCCGTGATTTCCGAAGCTAACACGGCCGCCAACGGAGCCAATTCCTCCGACCTGCTCGAAGAATCTCGCCTTCTTCGCAGCGATTCCTCGGCGGCGTCGGTGTACCCGAGGGCCTGCCTGCCTGTCTATCAGCAACAGCAACAGCAGCACCAGACGGGTTCTTATCATCAGTACGCAGCCAACAACAATCGGCCTTCAGGTAGTTGTCAATTCACTCGGCAAAAAAATGGTTTTTTTCTTAGCTCAGGTCTGGTTTTGGGTACCTGCTTTGCGCGTGGGTGGTTTTGACTCCGATGTGTGTGGTTTTGGCGAAATTGGGAGGTATCGCTAACGTTTTCATGGTGGATTATGTCTTGTGATTCTGTTCGCAGGAATGCCGCTGTTGATGGGAGCTTCATCGGCTGGAGGCGCGGGTATGGGCATGGGCATGGGCGTCGGCATGCATTCAATTCTGAGCTGCGCCAGGTCGCCTTTTACGGCGGCACAGTGGCATGAGCTGGAGCACCAGGCGCTCATCTTCAAGTACATTCTGGCAGGAGTGCAGGTGCCTTCGGAGATTCTAATTCCAATCCGCAGCAAGGTTGCCGCCGCCACCAGCCCCATGAACCTCTTCTCCACGCTGCCTGTCTCTGCAGGATCGTCGCTCCGTCCCAACTGTAAGAATTCTGTATGGTTTGATTTGCATTTTCCGTTTTCTCTGCAGAAATCCCCCAGCACATATGCCTGAAATCGGCTATTTTGGTGTGTGGCTGCAGTGGGTTGGAGTGCTTACCATATGGGTTTCGCCAATAACGCCGATCCGGAGCCGGGCAGGTGCCGGAGAACAGATGGCAAGAAGTGGCGTTGTTCAAGAGATGCCGTTCCGGACCAGAAGTACTGTGAACGGCACATGAACAGAGGCCGTCATCGTTCAAGAAAGCCTGTGGAAGGCCAGACCAACAGTGCTGCTAATGCCACTAGTGCTGCTACTGCTACAAGCTCAGCAACTCTTGCTGTTCCCACTGCTGCCACTTCCTCATCCAACAACAGCCTTGCCATGTCGCAGGCCTCCTCGTCTGCAAGTAACCTGGGAGCCGCAGCTTCCAATCCTGCAGGCCTGGCTGCCGTAGCAGCAGCAGCGGCAAGAACGTCTGGGCTCTCAATGGTTACTACACACAACAATAACAGCACTGCGCCTCAGTCTCAGGCCACCAACAACAACAATGTCCTTGGTGCTTGCGCTCTGGGGCCACAGCAAAATCCCCAGATCGGAGGAACAACAGCAGCGGCCTTGTCCAAGTTCGCCTCGTTTCCGTCTTCCATGGCGTCCTCGGCTGCTGCTGCACCCCAGTTCCAGAACCTCGACAGGTACACCACTCAAAGGTTTTAATCTTTTCTTTCCTGTTTCGAGAGATTGATCGATGAAGTGATGATCGATCCGTTGCTGGTACAAGCGTTGACGTCGATTGTGCATGCTGGATTTGCAGTTATGTGAGCGGGCTTAAGGCAGGGGCAGGAGCAGGAGCAGGAACAGGAGCAGCAGACATGGAGACAAGCCACATATTCGAATCTTCCACGGGGTTATCCATGATGAACAGCAGCAACACAGCAGCAGCAGCAGCAGCATGGCGATCCAGACTAACTGCAGCAGCAGCAGCATCTGCAACCTACAACAACAGCCACGACACGAGCTTTCTGCAACACCAGCACCACCAGCGCGGGGACGATGCCACGGACTCGCCTGGAATCCGCCATTTCTTCGACGACTGGCCCAGCCGTTCGTCCAGAGATCGGGCTGTGCAGTGGCCCGGCGTAGCAGGAACGCAGCTTTCCATTTCCATGGGCTCTGCTGGAGGAGGCTCCCCGCCGGAAAAGCTCACTCTTTCACCGCTGAAGCTCTCCATGTCCGGCAAAGACGATCCCCTGGAAATGGAGCTAGGCCTTGCCAACGATACTGCAGAGGAGCAACGGCAAAGGGTCGCTGCAAACTGGATCCCCATCACGTGGGAGAGCCCCGTGGGCGGACCTCTCGCAGAAGTGCTCAACAATACTGCGGCCACTGGAAAGTCCCGAGAGGTGAAAAGTTCCCTGAATCTCATGACCGATGGCTGGGACTGCAGCGGCAGTCCCCGCGGTGACGGATCCCGCATGGCTTCTCCCACTGGTGTGTTGCAGAAAACCTTCGGTTCTCTCTCTGATAGCAGCACCGGAAGCAGTCCCCGGTCTGTAGTTGTGAAAACCGAGGCCGCAGACGCCGCCGCCGCAGCTGCCGGACCCCTCTGTGAAAACATCAGAACCGCCTCCTTCAAACTCGCCGGCGCCACCGCCACCGCCACCATTTCCACTTCATGATACTGATTCGCAGTGTAAGGGGACAATTTCTTTTCGTTTTCTTCGTTTTTAATTCTTATCCTTCGTTTTAAAGATTGTCTGCAACTACCATTATTGTTTATGCAGGGCTAGATAAAATGGAAAATGGAAACTGAACTTAACTCCCGAATGGAATAGAAGGTGCACGATCACGAATGGGTGATGGAACTAGTCACGGTGGCGATTGTGTACACTCTTTTAAGAAACAAACGCATCTAAGAAACAGCTCTCTGTGCACAGCTGATGCTGCTGCTGTCTGTTGGTTTTCTTCGCCTGCAACTGCTCTGCCTGCCGCCTGCCTAACACGCCTTCAGTTTTTGTTGTCTTTGTTCCTCTGCCGCAATCACCCAGAACTCTTCTGATATGCTGCACCCTACCTCTACCCGTCTGCAATTTCTGTGTTTTTGGCTTTGCTTCTATGTTTATTATGCTGGTTTTATTTGTGGGAGCACTCATGTAAAACTAAGGCTGAGGATATGAACATCCGGCAGCAGCAGAAGCAAAACATCTTGTTTTCTTAGTCAAGTAATGTTTCCGCCTGAGATTTTATAAAAAACATGTTTTCTCGTAGGAATCAATAATGTTTTTAAAAGCTGTGTGTTCATCTTTCCGTCATTTTTGTTTGTTGGTTGCTCTGTCGATGCGGATGTCTGTGAAACGGAGTGCTCCAGAAAATTAAATGACATGTCGATTATTGTTTGCTTCGATTTTAAATCCATCGGCCCGAAGAATCTTCGTTGCATTGAAGAGTGCTTCAGGCAAGCCTTTAAATCGAGTGCACCGTTGGCTTGAAGGTCTCTGACGTCGCTGGAGAAGTCATAAATACAACCAAAAATGTCATGTTTTTTTGTGGGCAGGCGCGGGCGGAAGGAAGCATAAGTGTCGGGCAGGCGCAGGCGCGGGCGGAAGGAAGCACAAGTATCGCGCAGTGCTCAATAAAAATTGGGAGAAAAAGGATAAGGATTAGTGGATATTTTTGATAAGATGATGGGCTGTATCCCTGTGGAGGAGTAGGGCGGAGGTGGACGAGGAGTAGGAGAGAAGGGAGGGAGGAGAAGGAATGTATGAACACAAGGAGACTTGTCTGCTGCCTGGCATGGCTGAAGCTGTTGCTAATTTCATGTCACTCAATGCCTGCTCGTGGAGCTAAAGCAGAGGCAGGCAGGGAGGGAGGGAGCAGGAACAGCTAAAGCCAATCAATCATCTGGGCATTCCTTGCCGACGTCGCCCATGAATGGATAATGGATGGATAGATTTTTTTTCATTGAAAGGGCCATAGTGAGAGAGGAGGCCAAGGTGGGGAATTATTTGCCCAAGGTGGCTGCGACAAAGCAATGCAGTGCCTAGTCAAACAGCCATTTAAAGACCTTTTCCATGTTCGATGACAAGAAAGGAGGAATCAGATGCACGCACACTCTACTACTACATACATTATACATGGCTGATACTGTACACTCTGGAACGATGGGACTGTAGATGGACAGAACAACAGAACCCATTACCTACACACATTACTGGACGCCACTGCTGCTGTCTGCACAGCAAAGTATCGCGCACGAGTCACGAGAGAATCCGTCGGTTGTGTTGGGTTGGGCTGAGCTTGACGGTAGTAGGATGGGCGTCATCCCGATGTGTTAGAGGCAGCAATGGAGACATAAATAGTGTGGGCGGTACCAGGGAAAAGGAAGTCCCCCAGAGAGTGATGGGGAAAGCGTATCAAATTCGAAAACGCGCTGGTGGATAGAACCGAAAATACCAAGAAAAATAGCATGTTAAATTCTTCCTCCTGTGTTTCGTGAAGAGACGAAATGCTGAATGATATGAAATCGGATGATATAAACCCAATGTGAAATCTCATTATATACATGAAAGCAACAGCACCGCCATTTTTTCTGCGGCAAACAGCGGTGCATTGTGCCCTTAACTTTGTGGGTCGCCGCGGCGAAAGATGTTTCTATTTGTGGTGTGGTGTGTTCACTGTGTTGTGTTGCTGGACTGGTAGCAGCAGTTGGGTGCAGTGCAAAACGGAGGCAGAGAGGCGTAAGGCTGTGCCGGATGGAGGAGGGGGTTTCCTAGAAGCGAAAAAAGTAAAGCAAGCTTTGAAACAACAGTAATGGTAGTAGTACAGTGGGATGGATAGTCGTCGTCCTGTTGTTGTTGTTGTTGTTAGTAGAGGGGTCTGTGTGTGTACTTGCGTGTTACTGGCGTTCGTTGATGGGTCAAATCGCACCCGCGAAAGTAGCATCAACAACAAACAAGAGTTTCGTGTCAACAAACGACGCTACTGTGGGCTTTTTAAGGTTGAAAATTCACATGCAATTAGGCATGATTACATGACACCTTGACCCGTAACATGATTCTCAAATTCCAAACCAAACCTGTATAGAGTACTCTGCTGCTGCTGCTCCTCTTTGTAAGTAGTAACAAAACACAGTACCCGTAGTGGCAGGGAGTGGTAGCACCAGTTTTCCGATACGCAAATAATACCATCGCCTGAAATCCGTTACCGGTGATTGTTACTACGATTCATTCTTTCGTTGATTCCAGTTGGGTCGCCTCTCTCTGCTGCCTGCAATTACAATGTTGGATATTCCTGGGCTGGTGATTGTTGATTTTTTTTTTTCTTTTTGGTTATTGTTGTTTCTGAACTTGTTCACGTGGGCGTGGCGTTTGAAGGGAGCGAAGCGATGAACGAATTCCGCTGCTTCTGCATGGCAGTTTGCTTGCCAGCCGACGTGGAGTGGGTGTTTGGCTTGGCATACGTTTCCTTCCATTCCAGTTCCACCATGAACGAAGAAGAAGAAGAAGATTCTCCAGCGTTCTGTCGCTGTAGCCCAAATTTAGAAACTCCCACCCGCAAGACAGTGTAACGCTGATAGCGGCTTCTAGAAAACAATTTTTGATACCGAATTCCCTGTTTGCATCTTCCTTTAATGTTTCTAAAATTTCAGAATCGATGGAACTCATAATTACCAAATACAATCTGTTCAGCAAGAGCAAAATCCGGCAAATTCATCGGGGATAAATTCGTGTCATCGAAGCATCTCCAGGTGAAAATTTATGTCATCGAATAGCATGTCCAGTTATAAGAAACCTCAGGAAATTGATAAAAAAAAGTTGCCTTCAGGGCGAATAAACCTCAATCTGTTGACGCTCGAGGGAGGAAGCGGATGAGCAATATCGTTTCACAACAATTTTTGCTGTACCCTAAACACTTTCTAATCATCAAAAGTAAGTGTTACGTAACCTTGTAAGTTTCTGCAGTTTGCCTGAGAATATGGAGGCACAAATTTGACGGCAGAACGTTTGCATGAACGTTAAAATTGCAAACCGTAGTGACCAGTATACACTTTTGACAAATAATACTATCAATCTCAAAATCAAAATGAAAAAAAATATTTAAAAAAGTGGCCACATTCGATGTATCGTATTTTCTTTTATAGATAGTCGCAGTTCAATTTGAAGATGTTTCAAAGGTATTAATTTTAACCTTTAATGTGGAGATGAAGTTTTTAAACTTTACTTTCAAGATAAGTTTTAAATTGTATTGTCTTTCAAATATGAACTAAAATAAAGTTGCTGGTAATTCCTAATTTTTACTGAATATAAGCTTAATAAAAATATTAAAAAAATTTCCTTCATCAATAAAAATCAGCCTTAAAAATGTTCCTATTTTCATTTCCTTAAAAATCAATAAATTTTATCATTTTATGGGGATGGAAACCATGTTCCTATTTTCATTTCCTTAAATACTTAAAAAATTTTAATAAAATCCAACCAATATGTTTTCATTCCCATTGGAAGTCAAAATGAAAATGCTTTATCACATTCTCATAGAAATTCAAAGGTTTATATAACAAATAAAAAAAATTTACAAGACTCCAGAATGTTCTTCTTCAATGAGTCCTTAGATTTCATTAAAGTAGTGCCCCAAGATTCATAACTCTAGTTTACAAAATTGTTCAAATGGCTTATAAAACAAATATAATTTTTTTTTCAAAAGCTTTGATATATTCTTGACAAATAGTGAAAACCTTATTAAAGAAATGCCTAAAGGTCCAAAATTTTAGTTGTGTCATATTTAAGTCTCAATGAATTAAATTAAATTATGATTGGTAGTTGGCCTCCTTGCAAAAAAAAAAAACAAAAAACAAAAAGGACAAATGAGAAAGACATACTATTCATTCTCCATTATTACCTCTATATATACATTACTCATTTGGAAGATTAATCTACTATCTAATCTCAATAAAAACCCAAGAGTACCAACAACTAGAACTTTAAATCACACAATAAGTGGAGTAATGTAACACCCTTCTTAATTATTTACAAAATCTCCTAAATAATTAATTAAAATGCTACAAAATCCCCAAGGATTTGAATTTAACTTTGATTTAAGTATATCATAAAATAAATGTTTAGTTAATAAAAATTTTCGATTAAGAACATAAAAAAAATAGTACAACATGGTGCAACAAATTGCATATTATTAGCATTAATAATGAAATTGAAGTGATTATTAAAAAATGGGAAACAAATGCAACCACAAAAAATGTAGATATTGAAAAATAAAATAAATTTCATAATTGGAAAGCACATGAAGAGATGATCTCAATGTTAGTTATTCACCATTAAATTTTATTTAAATGTATTCTAAAAGTAATGTTAAAAATAATATATAATAAAATAATAATATTTCCTTTTAAACATATGGCACATGCTAAAATGAAAAATGATCCTTGTGATGTCTAGGACAAGTTGGCAAAAATAGAAGTCTCATAATTGTATACTTTATTATTTATTTATGAAAATAGATACATTGCTCAAGTATCTAGAATTTGTATATATATTTTTGGGTGAGAGGCTAATATGTCTAGCATGATGGGGGGAGGGGGAGTGTATTTTGTCGCCCTCCACATCACACATCGTGTAAGATCCCACGATGAAGAAAAACATGATGGAAAAAAAGGTGATGAATAACATACAATCATTTTGATTTTGGTTTTCAATATAAATATTAATTTTCAATGAATCAATTTGAGATTTTATTAATTTGTAAAATATATAAGATTCTCTCGACCAAATAATAGATATATATTATAAATATATAGCTAAACTAGTCTAAAAGGATCATCACTTGGAGTCATAGTGCTTATCTTGCAAAGCATGGTCTTGGGAGAGTTGGTAGACAAGTGAAAGCCTAACCTCTTCAAGTGGTTGCACCAAGGCTTGAACCCAAGTATTTGACTTGAGAAAGGAACACCTTACCATCATTCTAAATGACAGTCCCTAAAATTTGCATATATATTCTATTTTACAAAAATACAAAATATATAAATAGTATAGGACAAATCCCAAAGGTTCATCATTGATAGAATTGGGCCACCTATCATTCCATGCCCCTCTCCTAGCTACTCTATGCTCTCTACATTAAAATGTAGGAGGAGTCAAAGCCCCTTAAGTAAGAAAGGTTATTTTATTTTCTTATCTATGGAGCATATAAAGTTCTAAAAATAAAGTCTTAAAATATTGGTCAAAAAAATTTCCAATTAAATATTTAAAATAGTTCAAAATTTAGAAATGTTGCCAAAATTATAGAAGTCCAAGTATTTGAAGAGCAAGTTCAACACAGTTTCCACATATCTTAGAAAATTCATTAAAAGGATAAAAAATGAATTGGACAAAAATTTAATACAATTTTAATTCAAAAGAAGTACAATAAAAATTCAACAGATTAATTGACTTAATAATAAAAATAAGAAAATAATAGAAGAGTGATGAATCGTCATATAAGGCAACCGTGATATCACGTATGCGATATTGCAGCCCGTCACCAGTTCTATAAATAAGAGGCAGCTCTCCNCGCGGCCCGTCACCAGTTCTATAAATAAGAGGCGGCTCTCCCTTGTTGGAAAAAGATAGTTTTAGTCCCTTAGCGAAACTCTAGTAGTTTTACCCCTCCAGAGATAGAATTATTTTCCAGTGTATGCCAGTAGTGTGGTGATTGTAATTGTACGACATCCTTATTCGAGTGTGAATTACTTGGACACGCACATGACTGGAAATAAAGATCAAGATTACGTCATCATTGCAGCATTCACTTAGTTTAATTAATTATTTAATTGTTATTTACTGCTTTCATAGTTAATCTCTTCTCACCCTTAAACTCATGTTAAAATGCAGAATGAGTACGACATGATTTTGAGCATTTAAGTGTGACTACTTGGTAACCCAGTAGCGTACCTAGGATCTATGCATGGTAATCCTAGTGGTAGTCGTGCACGAAGTCCAAGATGTGTACGGATAATCAAGAAACGGATGCTCATCGCACTTAGGCTAGTTTAGATTCTCTTACCCTCTCTCTCCTAGATTAGTTAATATTACTTTCCACTGCCTTCATGAATAGCATTAGATTAGAAACCCATCATACACCTCACTCTGGACCAAACCATATGTGACAAATATAATACTAGTCTAGGTGGGAAGACAGTGAACTACGACCTAAGGCTAACTGTCTAGGTGCCACAACTAGTCTATCTACAGAGTTCAACCAGATCACGCGTGAAAACGCTCGTATTCGTATGGTTGAGTGTAGGGGTACCTCGTCACTCATCATTGGCGCTGTTACCGGGAATAGTGCTAGTTATCTAGATTAGTTATATCATACAAGGTCACTGTAAAGGACTTAATGATATATCTTCAGAAAGAAATAATTATTAAGAATCACATATAAATTCACACACAACTTCACAACAATGCCTCTCCTACAAGATTATAATAATACCACACTTAGTGAGGAAGTTCATTGGAGAACCAACGAACTATATGACGATGAAGATTAGAGTATACAACTTGAAGTGGGGGTTTCTTATAAACATGAATGAAAACAACATCATCCCAACACACGAAAGCATAACTTACTCGATGAAGATGAACCCCTGATGAAGCACTATATAGTCGATGCATCGACTAGGCTGCGTATACGGGACCCCGTATATGCGGCCGCGTCAACGCGGCCCCATCGACGTAGCCTTCCTGTGTCGATGTGGCTCCATTTATGCAACTGCCTATCCCGGCCTATAAATAAGAGGGCCTTCTGCCTCATTTGGAGGCTTGGAGTAGTTGTAGCGAAGCCCTTGCATTTTGTTTTCGTAGGAGTTAGATTATTTTCCCAAGTGCATGCCTGCAGTGTGATGCTTGTAATTGTACGACACCTTTATTCGAGTGTGACGTACTTGGATGCACACATGACCGGAAATAAAGATCGAGATTACTTCATCATTGCAACATTCACTTAGTTTTAATTATCTAGTTTAATTGTTAATTGTTATTGTTATTTATTGCTTTCTTAGTTAATATTTATTTATCATCATTTACTATTCCTGTTGTTAAATACGGAATGAGTACAACTTAATCACGAGCATTTAAGTTTGATTACTTGGTAACCTAGTAGCATACCTAGGATCTACGCTTGGTAATCCCAGTAGTAGTTGTGCACGAGGTCCAAGATGTGTATGGATGATTAAGGAATAGATGCTCATTGCACTTAGGTTAGCTTAGACTTCATTTCCTATTACTCATTAGTTTAATCAAGATTATTTTCCATTGTCTCTAGGAATAGCATTAGTTTAGGATCACATCATACGCCTCACTTTGGACTAAACCATACATGATAAAGCAAATACTAGTTCAAATGGGAAGACAGTGAACTACGATCAACGTGTAACGATCTAGATACCACAACTAGCCTGTTCATGGAGTTCGACCGGATTGTGCTTGAACACTTGTATTCATATGGTTGGGCGTAGGGATACCTAGCCGCTCATCATTGGCGCTGTTGCCGGGGACGGTGCTAGTTATCTAGATTAGTTATATCATACAAGGTCGTTGTATAGGAATTAACGATATATCTTTTAGAAAGAAATAATTATATAAAAAAGTCACATATAAATTCACACACAACTTCACAACCATGTCTCTCCTACAAGACTATAATAATGCCACATCTAGTGAGGCAATTCATTGGAGAACCAATGAATATTATGACAATGAAGATTGGAGTACACAACCCGATGTGGGGGTTTCTTATAAACATAAACGAAGACAACATCATCCCAACACACCAAAGCATAACTTACCCAATGATGATGAACCCCTACTGGCCACTACAAGCTTAACGAAAATAAAAGAGGCTATTCAAATAGCTCGTAGGCATCATAAGGAAAGTTTTCTACCCATGCTTGATTTAAACAACTTTCCCAAGTTTTCAGGAGGCTATGATTCAGATCCAAAACAACATTTACAAGCCTTCTACAATGCATGTACATGGAACAACATTGATAATGGGTGGCAAAAACTTAAGCTCTTTCCTTTGACACTCGTTGGCCAAGCAAAAGTATGGTATAGATCATTAAAATCAAAATCAATTTGACGTTGGCCAACAATGGTGGAACTTTTCAATGAAAGATATCAAACCTATGCGAGAGTGTTAGCCTCGAGGAGAAAAATCCAAGAATGGAAACAAGCTCAACATGAACCCTTGGAGATGGCCTTAGAAAGATATCATGCACTATTAAACAACTACCCAGGCCATGGGTTCTCTGAGGAGAGGCTAATGTACCATATCATAGATGGGCTCCGTAATGAAACAAGGGAGACCCTCGAGATGTATGCCCAAGGTCAACTATATGAGCTACGAACGCATCAACTCCAAGAGCTTATTATGCAGATAGCAAAAGAAGAAGGAGAAATAATTAAATGGGAGAATGTTGAAAGTTCTTAATAAGACCAAAATCTTAACTCAACAAGGATCCATGATCATGAAGAGGAGAAATCAACTCACTTTGAGGAGGTGGAATCATCTTTTCCAGTCCTACAATCACGAGATGAAATTGAGGCAAAGATCAATAAGATGATGGACTGGGTACATGAAAGATATGGAGAATATGCCAACATTATTAGAGGAAAAACTATGCCAAATCGAGAAACAGGACAGGACACCATGCGACAATCGAAACAGAGGGTAGAGAGAATAAGGATAAGAACTCAACTGCTAATCATACATATCAATGTAATATTTGCTTGTACGATCACCCCAAAGGTCAATGTCCAATCTTGTCACATTTACATGAGCATTGGGGAGGAATGTTACATCCAGAGTTCGTACAAAAATACTATGTCCAACCACAGTGGAAAAAACCTTAGTTGTGGGGGAAGCCACCACCAACTAGACCATACCCTTCATATGTTGCAGCACCAAATGCTTATTATGTTCAACACCCTATTTCTCCAACGGGATCAGCATCCTCTACCTCATCTCATCATTATCATTCTCCTGAGTACTATCCACCCATGTCCTCTCCAACAAGATCACCACCTCATGTGCCTTACACTTCTCCTGAACCTCAATATTCTCATACTTCACCCCCTTCTACATCACTGCCAGCTATGCTAGAAGATTTTGCACCACAACACCAACCCAAAAATGTTATTTGTGCTTCTACTATCAACAGCAGTGGAGGTCCTTCACAACATCAAAGGCATTCCTTCTTTAGACATGACCGTCGAAGGGGACACCACAGTTCAGAAACCACTGCGTCCACCCACTCAGCACAAACCCAACACAATGGTGCATCTTCCTCTTCGAACCCAATGCCTCATGTTACTTCATCAAGACCACCAATTAACAATCCAACAATCATATGGCCTAATGAACACAACCATGGAGGGCAACGTCCTAATCCTTGCATACCATCTAATGGTCACAAGTACCATAGTGGATCAACTCCTTATAAATTAACCACATCTTATAACTTTTCCCACTATGTCAACTCTAATCAAGTGTGTGAACCCCAATGGGGTAAGTGTGATCGGGTCCCAATATTTTCAACATGCAAGGATCCCCACCTTCTATTTATTAATTCTAGCCATGCTCAACCGTTTAGTTATGGGGGGTATCCTCCATTCTAACAACATAGAATTAATAAATTTTTTTCTGTTTCTTTAATTTTTCAACTTTTTGTTTTCCAGTTTTTCACCTTTTAATTTATTGTTTTATCTTTTTGTCTTTTTATCTTCTTGTCTGAGTAATCTCGTCCATGAATAAAACACTCATGTGGCTCGTTGGTTGAGGTGTGTTCTATGTTATTGAGTCTTGAGTGGTCCATTATTTGGACAGTGAGCCCATTACACTCACTCATCCATTCTACAAATAAGAGGTTTTGTTGGAGGGTATAGTGCTATTCTTGACATTCTTGAAACTTAAAATTAATTTTGTGTTCATTGTGCCCAGAGTGAAGAATGATGGACTAAGAGGGAATGACTAGGGTGTGACATCAAGGAAACTTGTGGATTCTTTTTGGTGACATCTGTAGGTGCTATCATGCAGCTTGGTTGTACTAAGATCCTTGTAGATCTAACGAAAAATTGGAGTAAGAGTCTTAAAGGCACCCAAAAACATCAAAAAAAGAAACAAAAGCGAGTGTGCCAAAGCGGCCAAACAAAAAGTATACCGCAAAGAAATTCCAAGTCACTCCTCCCTTGTACAAAACACCAAGTGATCATATGCCTTGTTGTCATGGTGCTCTTATGGTTGTCCATCATTGGATGAAACGATGCGATGTCACTAATCAGAGGAATGGACTTGGTCTTGATTTTGGAACGACAGGATAATGACACATTAATCATGCCCTACACTTAAGACTCGTTGTGCCCTGAGTTAGTTACCTCACATCCCAATCTCTACAATCCCTTCTCTGATTTATTCCATCTCGCTGTTCATGTATTTGTGACTCGTGTCTTGTATAGCATTGAATTCATACCTCATCACAGTGGTATCAACATGTGTGTGTTTTGTTGCATCGGTATAGATTACATTTAACCCTTCTAGTACCTACAGACATCTCAATATGTGGTTACGCAAGGGCATATAGGTTGGAACCTGCTTTGGAGGGGACCCACTTGCGTGACTTTTGTAATTTGTACTTGTTGCACACCACCACATCATCTTATACCCTCCGATTATTTCATTGTCAAATCTATTCTTTCCTTTGTCATCATTTTATCAAATGTTCCTCAAAACTAGGTCCAACATTAAACTTTTAGGGAAACTTCCTCGAAAACATTTCTAACTCTAAAATTATACTAAGCAAAGAATTCAACATTTATTAAAGGCAATGAGTAAGGTATGAAATCATTGAAATTTTTTCAATAACCTTACTAACAATTGATCTTTGTGTGATTATAGATGGCCCCTAAAAGAAGACAACAAGGAGGACCTTCTCAAGGTGCAACCGAACAACCTAGGGAAGGCAACGACCTAGGACCTCATGTAGAACATGTAGAGCAAAAGGAAATCATTCAGCATCCATCATGAAACTCTTGTTACTACATAATCTATCCAAGAAAAGGGAGGAGAGGTCAAGGCCCGAGCCTATGAAGAGGAATGACGGCTATTTGCAGCATGGCATGTCAAGGCCAATCAAGTGTTCCCGTAGCTACCGTGTCCATGAAAAGTGCCGACTCCATCAAACATTGGAATATCAACATGGACGGCTCATAATCCTCAAATAGAAGAGGAGAAACATCAAGTGCTTCTTCAATGGTATCAATCTCAGAAGCCTAATGCACAAGACAAAGGAAAGACACCCATGGAGGAGCCACCACTATCGGAAACCCCATGAGTTCCACAAATTTTGTCATTTTGTGTCTGTGTCCCAATTTTTTCATATCCACTGCGGCATGAATAAATTTCTAGTCAGTCAATAATCCCATACCTATCCACTGTGTATTTAATTGAGCTTGTTCCTCACGTTCTTTGACTCGAGGATGAGTTTTTACTCAGTCATGGGGGTATGATGAAGCGCTATATAGTCGATGCGTCGACTAGGCCGCATATACGAGACCCTGTATACACGACCCCATCGACACAGCCTTCCTGCATCGACGTGGCCCCATTTACACAGCCGCCTATCTCAGCCTATAAATAAGAGGGCCTTTCACCTCATTTGGAGGCTTGGAGTAGTTGTAGCAAAGCCCTTGCATTTTTTCCGTAGGAGTTAGATTATTTTCCCAAGTGCATGCCTGCAGTGTGATGCTTGTAATTGTATGACACCTTTATTCGAGTGTGACGTACTTGGATGCGCACATGACCGGAAATAAAGATCGAGATTACTTCATCATTGCAGCATTCACTTAGTTTTAATTGTCTAGTTTAATTGTTAATTGTTATTGTTATTTATTGCTTTCTTAGTTAATATTTATTACTTTCTTAGTTAATATTTATTTATCATCATTTAGTATTCCTATTGTTAAATGTGGAATGAGTACGACTTAATCACGAGCATTTAAGTGTGATTACTTGGTAACCTAGTAGCGTACCTAGGATCTACGCTTGGTAATCCCAGTAGTAGTCGTGCACGAGGTCCAAGATGTGTACAGATGATTAAGGAACGAATGCTCATCGCACTTAGGTTAGCTTAGACTTCATTTCCTATTACTCATTAGTTTAATCAAGATTATTTCCCATTGTCTCTAAGAGTAGCATTAGTTTAGGATCACATCATACGCCTCACTCTGAACTAAACCATATGTGATAAAGCAAATACTAGTCCAAATGGGAAGACAACAAACTGCAATCAATGTGTAACGATCTAGATATCACAACTAGCCTGTTCGTGTAGTTCGACTAGATCATGTGTGAACACTCGTATTCATATGGTTGGGCGTAGGGATACCTAGCCACTCATCAACCCCCACTAGCCACTACAAGCTTAACGCAAATATAAGAGTCTGTTCGAATCTCACATAGGCATCATAAAGAGAGCCGTCTACCCAGGCTCGATTTAAACAACTTCCCTACTTTTTCAGGAGGCTATGACTTAGATCTGCATCAACATTTACAAGCCTTCTATGATGCCTGCGCATGGAACAACATTGATAATCGTTGGCAAAAACTTAATCTCTTTCCTATGATACTCATTGGCCAAGAAAAAGTATGGTATAGATCGTTAAAACCAAATTCAATATGACATTGGTCAACAATGGTAGAAGTCTTTAACGAAAAATATCAAACCTACGCAAGAGTGTCAACCTTAAGGAAACAAATCCAAGAGTGGAAACAAGCACAACATGAACCCTTGGACATGGCCTTAGAAAGATATTATGCACTATTATACAACTATCCAGGCCATGGGTTTTCCGAGGAAAGGCTAATGTACCATATTATTGATGGGCTTCGTGATGCAACAAGAGAGACCTTAGGAATGTATGCCCAAGGTCAACTATACGAACTACAAACCCATCAAGTCCAAGAGCTTATTAAGCATGTAGCAAAAGTAGAAGGAGAATTGGCTAGATGGGAGAGTGTTAAAAAATATCAATGGGACCAAAATCTCAACTTAACAAAGGTCCATGATCATAAAAAGGAGAAATCAACCAATCACAAGGAGAAAGAATCATCTTTTCCAATACAACAATCGTTAGAAGAAGTCGAGGCAAAGATCAATAAGATGTTGGAATGGACGTATCAAAAGTGTGGAGAATTTGTCAACATTATTGGAGATAAAGTCTTGAAAACCCAATAAGCAGGACAAAACAGTAGACAATCAGAAGTAAGGGATAAGGAAAATAAGGGCTCAACTGCTAATCATACATATGAATGCAACATATGCCTATACGATCACCCTAAGGGCCAATGCCCAATATTGTTACATTTACATGAGCGTTGGGGAAATACGTTACATCCCGAGTTCGTACAGAGATACTGTGTTCAATCATAGTGGCAACAATCCTAGTCATGGGGGAGACCACCACTAAACTGGAGGCACCCTTCATATCATCCAAATCCAAATGTTTCTCTTGTTCAACATCCTGTTTCTCCAACTAGGCCAACACACTTTATCTCACCACAGTACCATTCTCCTCAATACTATCAACCCATGCCTCCAACACAACCACCACCTTGTGCACCTTATACTCCTCCTAACTTTCAACATTCTCATCCTTTACCTCCTTCCATATTGCCACCAACTGTTCCTAAGGTGTTTGCACCACCGTAGCAACCCACGAACGTTACTTGTGCTACTTCTTCCAACAACAGTGAAAAGCCTCCTTGACATCCAAAGCGTCCCTTCTTTAAACATGGCCGTAAGAAGGGACAACACAATTTCGAGGCCACTGCATCCTCCAACTCAACACAAGTCCCACATTGTGGTGCACCCTTACCTTCAAACCCAACGCCTCATGTAACTCCATTAGGGCCATCAACTCACACTCCAACAACAATCTAGACCAATGAACACAACCGTGGAGAGTGACAAACCAATCCTTGCATACCATCTAACAGCCTCAAATATCATAGTGGGTCAACTCGTTATCCAGGAACTACATCGTACAAATTGCCCCACTATGCTTATTATAATCAAGTATGTGAAACCCGATGGGGTAAATATGGCCAAGTTCCAATACTTCCAACATGCAAGGATCCTCGTCGTCAATTATTAATCCTTGGCATCCTCAACCGTTTAGCTATGAGGGATATCCCTCATTCTAATAAGCAGGATTAATAACCACTTTTTATTTTTCTTTAATTTTTAAATTTTTGTTTTCTAGTTTTTCATTTTTCAACTTTTTGTTTTATCTTTTTATCTTTTTGTATTTTGTCTTTTTACGTTTTTGTAAGTAATGTCATGTGGATCATTGGTTGAGGTGTGTTCTATGTTATTAAGTCTCAAGCGATCAATTATTTGGACAGTGAGCCCATTACACCCACTCATTTGTTCTACAAATAAGAGGTTCTGTTCGAGGGTACAGTGATATTCTTGACAATCTTAAAACTTAAAATTAATTTTGTGTTCATTGTACCCAGAATGAAGAAGGATGGACCAAGAGGGAATGATTAGGGTGTGACATCAAGGGAACTTGTGGATTCTCTTTGGTGACCTTTGTGGGAGTTATCATGCAACGTGGTTGTACTAAGATCCTTGTAGATCTAACGAAAATGGGAGTAAGAGTAATCAAAAGGGCACTCAAAAATCCAATGCTGTTCTAGGGGATCCCACTGGAAAGACATGCATCCATGCCTAAAGGTTGGTGGCTTCTCTGGATTCAGTATTCAAAAAAAGAGAAAGAGAAAAGAAAAGAAAAAGAAAAACAAAAAGAAAAGTGCCACAAAAAAAAAATCACTCCTCCCTTGAACAAAACGTCAAGTGATCGTA
>MNCI01009376.1:810076-955341 GCA_015680685.1 Gnetum montanum
GCGCAACACTTAGTATCATTTCTTGCCATTCACGCGGGGGAGTCTTTCACATTTTTCTCTGTGACTTGTGAGTATGATATCTTTGCTTTTCAACCTCTATCTCGCTCGCTGGTACACCGATTTTAAATCTGTCTGAACCTGCTTGAACTCGGGGTGTTTAGCTTGGTCTTGGGGGAGGGATATAAGCCAAAAAGTGCATAACTTTTTTGAAATTTATCATTTCCCAACGGACATTATTCAGGGTAATTAGTTATAAACTGCACCAAAAAATCATTTAATCCTTAGGAATACCGAGAAATTACAATTGAAACAACCACCTAAGTAAAAAGGGACTCATTATTACAAACTTTCAGGCAAGATCACATGGAGATAAAATAAGATCATTAATTAAGGCAAGTAGTAAGAGATAAAATAAGATCATTAATTAAGGCAAGTAGTAAAGTATAACTTAACTTTAAAAACAACCTTACTAATGCTTGACCCATGTGATTGCAGATGGCCCCGAAACGTGGACAACAAGAGGGTCCTACTCAAGGTAGGAGCAAACGATCTTGGAGAGGTGGAAGATAAGGTCCTACCAGAAAACATGCAGAACAAGAGGAGCAATCATTCAGCATTCATCAAGAAGAACCTTCTATCGGACGGTTTGGGCAGGCAGAAGGAGAAGCGGCTGCAGCACTTGAACTAGGACAATGGCTATCTATGGTGTGGTAGTTGATTTCTCTGTGCAGGCCATTTCAGAGGTGTTAAACCTTCCAAAAATAGGGCCCCATATTGCTCAGTTATCCACCTGTTTAGACCCCGATGTGCAAAAGGATTGNTAGTTATCCACCTGTTTAGACCCCGATGTGCAAAAGGATTGGTTGGAAAAGGCTTATGGCAGAGATAAAACATTTGGTGAGTTGACAACGGAAGAGAGGGTTTACTTAAAAATTGGAACATATCATCTCTTCCCCACAAAGGGCCTGAAAAGAATATCAATGTATGTGGCTAGAGGATGTGCAATGCTGATGGGAAAGGTTAATGCTAAGCTGCCCCATCTATATTTAACGGAGATCCTGAGACGGTTCGAGGAACAAAAGACAGGGAAGATGGCACTACCTTTTCCTTGTCTTATTAGAAATATTTGTTGATGTGCTGGTATTCAGGGGAACACCAATGACATCCTTCGAAAAGCCCAGACTGCTTCATATGCTAAATTGCTAAAGGCGCTAGCTCCCAGAAAAAGCACTGGCAAAGAATTGGGGCCAGAGGAGGAAGAAGAAAAGATGGTTGGACCAACTGCAACTCAACTTGCAGGACTAGTCAACCTCTAGGCATGGGTTCTAGCCAACAACAAGAAGCAGGGCCCAACACAGGCTAGGATCAATAGTTTCCGCAAGACTACAGACCATCGATGAGTCATCTTAGGGCCATTGCTAAGATGGTTAGTTGGGGAAGTCGTGATGAAGCAAACCTCTTCTGCGTCATCGATGATGCCATTCTGCCTACGATTTCGTTGGATCGCACAAGGGGGAAAATATCAATTCACACAGGAGGAGAGGAAAGTAGATGGCCACAACAGATCTCAAGAAATGTGGCATCTTTCTAGGTGCAGTTAGAGATTGGTGAAGGGGCCACTATGGTGGTTATGCAACACCAGAATGCCATGAGAGCTACAGAAGTGGTCGCTGACCACATCAAAGAATCCTTTAACGTACCTATTGTGCCATCGGCAGATCTCATAGGAGCACGAGATGCTCAAACCTTAGCCGAAACCTCAATGACTCTTGCAGAACATGAGGATGCGCTTGATCAATTGCTCCAAACAGGGCAAGTAATGACGTCCCTGTTTGACATCCCTCAGGATGTTACGGTAATTTAGTCAAACCTCATTTCCATGAAGGAAAATTTGGTCTTAATAGAAGTGAGGGTCGAGCATGCGGAAGCAAAAGTGCAGAAATTGCAAGAGCAGCTCGTGGCCTTACAAGCAGCACAGTGGGACCCTCTGCAATTTGTTCCCGTAGACCAGCTAGAGAACTTTAGAACTGAGCAACTAACCAAGTTAATCGTAGAGAATAAAAAGGTGGCTAACGAAAAGGAGAAGGCCGTTTGGGATGCCTCCGCAGCACAGGCACAAACTCATGTGCATCTTAAGGCACTCAAAGCCTTACAGGAAGAAAACAAGCAACTGGTTGCAGACAACCTTCGGTTGACCACTGTAGAAAAGCAAAAGAATGTTCTCAATGAACACTTTCATCAATTACAAGAACAATTCATTTGGGTCAACCAAGATGTAAGTCGTTTAGCCAGAGAAAATTGAACCCTCTTGATGAAGGAGGTATGCGCCATTCATCAAAAATCAACAATTGAGATAAGCATGTGGCAGAACGAGGCTAAACGACATGAGAAGCTGAAGGAGCATTTCCGCGATTAGGTGGGGATGTATAAATAGGTGCTTGAAAAGGAGATCCATATGGACAAGGCCCAAATCAACACTATCAGTGCTCAACAAACTGACTGGCAGGCCATATTGGACACCTATGCCTTCGCCCACCAAGCAGAAGTTAAGAGCGAGGACCTACAAATTCAGGATTTGACGGAATACATGGAGTTGGCAAACTTGAGATATGCCAACCTTTCCATGTTAACAACAGGATGCCCAAGGACAGAGCTCGAATAGTAGGTAGCAACCACCCACATCAAATACGAAGCAAAATTTGTAGAGCACAAGAAGTTGTGGAGAAAGTAGAAGTTGCAAATTATGAACTTGCGATGGTGAAAGACAACTACCAAGGATAGAAAGATGTCGTAACCGACTTGGCTTGACTGCTAGCAGAATTTCATGAGTACAAGGATAAAGCTAGAGCCTATGAGGAGGAACGACGGGTGTTCGTGTCTTGGTATGTCAAGGCCAACCAAATGTTTCTGCAACTACCCTGTCTGTGGGAGGTGCCGACTCCATCAAACGTTGGAACATTAGCATGGATGGCACAAGACCCTCAAACCAAAGAGGAGAAGCTCCAGGACATACTTCAACATCATCAAGCTTCAAAACCTGGAGCACAAGATAAAGGGAAGGCACCAATGGAGGAGCCACCGCCACCTGAAACTACATGAGTTCCATCCATTTTGTAGATGTAGAACATTTGTGTTGTCTCTTTATTTTGTTTTCATTTCACACTGCAGCATAGTCCCGTTTATTCCCATCTAATAATCCCATACCTATCCACTATGTAATCACTGTAACTTGAGGACAAGTTTTTATTCAGTTGTGGGGGTATGATGAATCATCATATAAGGCAACTACAATATCGTGGCCCATTGCTAGTTTTATAAATAAGAGGTGGCTCTCCCTTGTTGGAAAAAGATAGTTTTAGTCCCTTAGTGAAACTCTGGTAGTTTTACCCCTCTAGAGATAGAATTATTTTCTAGTGTATGCCAGCAATGTGATGATTGTAATTGTACAGCATCCTTATTCGAGTGTGACATACTTGGACATGCACATGACCGAAAATAAAGATTGAGATTACTTCATCATTGCAGCATTCACTTAGTTTAATTAATTATTTAATTGTTATTTACTACTTTCCTAGTTAATCTCTTCTCACCCTTAAACTCATGTTAAAACACGGAATGAGTACGACTTGATTTCGAGCATTTAAGTGTGACTACTTGGTAACCCAGTAGCATACTTAGGATCTGTGCTTGGTAATCCCAATGGTAGTCGTGCATGAAGTCGAAGATGTGTACGAATAATCAAGGAATGGATGCTTATCGCACTTAGGCTAGTTTAGATTCTCTTACCCTCTCTCTCCTAGATTAGTTAATATTACTTTCCATTGCCTTCAGGGGTAGCATTAGATTAGAAACCCATCATACACCTCACTCTGGACCAAACCATACATGAAAAATATAATACTAGTCCAAGTGGGAAGATAGTGAACTGCGACCTAAGGCTAACTGTCTAGGTGCCACAACTAGTCCGTCTGCGGAGTTCGACCGGATCACACGTGAAAACGCTCGTATTCGTATGGTTGAGTGTAGGGGTACCTTGCCACTCATCAAAGAGAATCAAGAAACAAAGAAGAAGAGTAAATAATTCAAAACAAAGGTAGCCTTAAGAAAAGAAAAATTAAATAAGTCTTCTTATAGTTGTTGTGGCCTTTCAAAAGCTTATTCTTGACTTCTTTTCCATCCATAATACTTGTAATATACTCTCTTTTCATCCCAAACCTTGAAGCCTCCAATGAGTGAAAATAAAATGTAACTAGGGGGTTGGGGAGGTGGATAAGGATCTATTTATTGGAAGGCAAGCTTGCATGCAATGTGACATATTACTTGAACTTGTGTTAGCATACATGGGTTCCTTTTCTACATGCAAAAAAGTCACAATTTTATCATTAATGTGAAATGTAAAATGAGTTGTCTTTTTCCTATAAACTATTCCGACATGCTCTTATGATTAGTCTCTTAGAATATTCTTTCAAGTTTTGTAGGTTTTAAATCTAAATATTTTTTTTGAATATTCCATTTAAAGCCATTTTCCCATGAAACTATCCTTACTTTGAATGACATTATAACTTCTATGATAAATTGTACATTAGGTCTAACAAATATCTTTTGAGAAAATCTTATAAATTAATGAAGAGGTGCAATTTCTACAAAAAACATGTTTGCTTGAGCTAGCAAAATATCAAATGGAGTTTGAACTTTTACCTTAGACTCTTTGGGGTAACTATCATTTCCCACTTTCCTTTTGTTCCAAACCCTAACACAAAATATTTCTAAACATATTCTAATTTATCATTATTATATTACTGCAATTCATAGTCCTCAAGCTTTTGAATGATACAATAAATAAAAAATCACCCCTAGTCAATTAAATAAATAATCAAAATATTCAAATGGATTAACTAATATCAATTACTTTACAAACTATCTACCAAATTATTTAATTCAAAGAATCATAAATTTATATATTATTTCATTACTCAACAACAATGTCATGGATGCAATTAAAAATTTGATGTATTAAATCAAATTTGAAGTGCCATATTATTTTAATAACATGATATACATCTTTTCAATTGATGAGAAGTAATATAGTTTTACATACTTAAATTTATATATTGTAGTCTTTAATAATATATGATAAAAAGAAAACTTGTTAAGTTATAGAAAAAACCATCATCATCATTATCCTAGCATTGTTCGAACAAAATTAGATCTACTATATGAGTTCTCTTTCATCATTCACCTCTATAAACACATAGATCTTTGTATATTTGCAATTTATGCAAATCATTTTCTATTGTTTTTTCCTATGTCTTTGTGTCTTCTTTTTAGTGGGTTTTTAAGAATAGTAATGTAGTAACTTTTTTTATAGGCTCATTATTTGATCTTCTTTGCACATGCCCAAACCATTTAAGATATCATTCATATAGCTTATCTAAAATAGAAGCAAATCCAAGTCATCCTCTAATATGTAGAAGCAACTCCAAGTCATCCTCTAATATGTGTTGTGTAGGTTATCTCTTCTTGTAACATTTAACATCCATGTACACATTCACATTTTTGTCACACTAATTTGTTATTCATACCTCTTTTGTATTGCCCAACATTTAGCATTATAAAGAATAATAAGTGTGATGGTTGTCCTATAAAATCTTTCCTCTAGTTTTATTGGGGTTTTTTTTTTATCAAATAGAATGTCACTAGCTTGTCTCCATGTTGACTACCTTGCCTCAACCTTATCTCTTATCTCTTTGTCAATTTCACTACTTGATAGGAATAATGATCCTAGGTGGCAAAACTATTTGCAATGAGGAAATTTTTGGCCATGGATTATTACTTTTACATCATCATTGTTTATGCTATTATTGACAATTTCATTCCATATGTGCTATCTTGCTTCTACTGATTTTTATACCTTTGGAATCTAGAGCATGTTTCCACTTTCCTATTTTAGAAGTAATATTTTCTTGAGTGTTTCCCACCAAGATAATATCATTGGCAAGTAACATACACCAAGGTAGGCTTAAATAAAAATACTTTGTCATGGATGATCTAATAAATTTTTGATTTATATTGAACAATGAAGACCAAAAATGCATGTATATATTTTTTGCATATGATACACATCTCTTCAATTAATGAGCTTACATATAAGTAATCCACTTTTACATACTCAAATTTATATATTGTAGCAGCCAATAATATAAGTGTGAAGACATTGAACATGCTGAACCTTGTTGAATATATATTTATAATGTAAAAAACTTTGCTAAGTTATAGAAAAAAAATTAATGCATCAATATTATAAGCATAATAATTAATATAAATTATTTTTCAATAGGTAGGCTTTAATAAAAATACTTCAATGATTTAGTTAATTTTTTGTTTCTTGAATAAGAGAGACAAATAATGCATTCATATGTTTTTGCTAGATTTTCAAAGACATATGACTTAAATACAAAGATTTATTATCATATGGATGATATTTAATCACACATTGTGTTAAATAAAGTTGTAATTGCTATTTTATATTGATAAAAAAATTTAATTTTATTGTTACATAATAAAAATATCATATTATTTTTTCGTTAATAAAATTGAGAAATAATATTATTTTTATAAAAATTTGATCATTTTACGTAGATAGAAGCATAAAAAATTTCAATAGAGTGGGGTAATAAAATTAAATCTACATCTTTACCATCTTAAATCTTAGTTATTTGAATAATTTTTTCTTAAATCAATCATTGCATATTTGTTTTTCACAACAATGACAATTCTTTGTGTATTTAAAAATAATCTATGTTTTTATCCTCTTAAATTCTCAAGAAACTTTTCTTAAATGAATTATGACATATATGCTTTCTACCACCATCACCATTAAAGGTTTAGTTTTGATTTCCTAACTTAACCATTTTTAATAAAATTAATATATATAATTATTAGTATCTTTGTAATTTCAAAGAATGTACTTTCAAATCATGGTTTCTAGTAATATTTAATAAAAAAAATTACTAAGTTTATAGAATATAATTAAAAAATTTCATTATTTGAAAAATAATGGTACTAAATCATTAATTCATTAATGGGCTATATTAATCTTTTTAATTTTAATTAATTTTACTATAATTTCTAATCATAATTAATACATTAAAAACTTATACTTTATTAAATAAATGAATTATTAAAAATATTCAAGTTTATTAATTTTATGAATAGTTCACTAGATTTTGTTTACTTTCAGATGATGTACTAAATTATTTAGTTTAAATTATTTAGGACTAAATTCCAAGTTGCTTTAAAAAAATTGGAAATAATATTTTGGACAAAAGTAAAGAATATGTTGATAAAGTGATGATGTATAAAATTGATTTAAGGAATGACAAAAAAGTAAGAAAGATACTTTCTCTTCTTTTAAAAAAAATGCTTACGTGCAAAATGAGATATACAAATGAGGAAAAATTAGAAATGAAAAATGTAAAGACATGTCAAATTGCATTACAAATGTGGATGAAAGAATTTAAGTAAAAAATAATGAAATTTGAGATAGAAAATTTATTAAACATAAAATTTTCAAGATAGGACATCCAAGAAAAAGAAGTAGATTTTGGTATGCTTAATGAGTTCCTCTTTGAGGTGAAGAGAATCTTATCTATGATGAGGAATCATAAACCTATCAAATCAAATACCATTCCTATAGAAGCTTAGAAAGCTATAGGAGATATGGTAGTTTCATTATTAATGTAATTACTTAACAAAATTTTGAAAGATAAGAGAAATGTTTAAAATTAGAGAAAAAGCACCATTGTTCCCATTCACAAGAACAAAGGAGATGTGTAAAATTGTACAAATGATAGAGAAATTAAAAATATGAGTAATCCTTTTAAGCTTTGAATGAGAATCGCAAAGTAGAGTCTTCGATTTGAATTAATAGTGTCAAAAAATCAATTTGGATTTATGCTAGGAAGATTATTTGTAAAAGTTGTTTTCTTGAAATAATAGTTAATAGAGAAATTCAAATGATATAAATAAAATCCTCATCAACTTGAAAAAAAATATAATAGAGTACCTAAATATATTATTTAGTGAATGTTACAAAGGCAAAACCGTATCTAATAAATATACTAAAGTGATTCAAGAAATTTATGAAAGTGTTACTATTAGAATTAAAATAACTTATTGATGAAGTGTCTTCAGTTGGTTGTGTTGATGGGATGTCGTTGACACAACCCTGTCGACGTAGGGTTTCCCACATTGACATGTAACCGTCGATGTGGCACCCTAGTAGGTCTATAAATAGGACACCCTAGTCGTGTTAATGGAGGGGAAGATTTTCAATTGCTAGCAAAACTCTTGTAATTTTTTTCCGTAAGAGATAGAATAATTTTCTAAGTGCCCACAACAAGAGTCCAGGAATGTATAGATCTTTATTTGAGCATTGTTGTACTTGAGCATTGCCATGTGTGCAGTAATAAAGATGAGCTTTTTGATAAGCCTTACAACACTTGGACTAGTTTAATGATTTACTTATGCATTTATTGTTTTCATTAATTAAGTAATTAATTTAGCTAATATGATTAAGATTTTAAGTAATTAATTAATTAAGCTAAATAGACTAGCACACATAACTATGATCACATCAAGCATACGTATAACACTTGGTAATCCCATTAGCGCTTAATGCTTGGTCGCCCAGTAGTGTTGTACGCGTTTAGGATGTGTATGAAAAGTGGGACCAGATGCTTATGTTAGGATAGTTAGTTATTAATTAGAAATTAAATTAGTTGAATTAATTAGTCAATTTATTCTCAATCTAAAACCAACCTTAGGAAAACAAAATAAAAAATAAAAAAAATCATGTGACTCAATTACACTTAACCATACCATTGAGCTTAACAAGTGTAGTTGGGAAGACAACGATTGTTCCACGATTAGATTCACCTTCTAGACTTAATCCCTATATGAGAACACTAGGAATTCATAGAATTTGACTGGATCACGCATAAATGCCTTAGTGATTTGTATGGTTGGGTGTAGTGGTACCTCGCCTCTCTTCATTAGTGTTGTTGCTAAGGATTTTTAGCCAGTTTTGTGCATTATCAATCTAGGATTAGTGAAATTTACTTAACATCGTTGAAATGAACCAGACAAAGTAAAATCATAACAACTAATCAAAACTATACTACAAGCACACTGAGAAACTGTTTCTAACAAAAATGTTTTCTTCTTCTCATAGGTGAGACAACTCTAAGTTAGTAGTACCACAAGAATGTAGACTAGCGTACACTCATCCTAATGAGTTTGTTCTCAATTTCACTTACATCCTTCATTAGGATGAACAAATGCGATGGCGAGACATGGAGGGGAACGTTGTATTGCCACCTAATCGATATGTTCCCAAGATGTTTCTCCAAACTATTACATGGTTGGGCATCAAGGAGCTTCACAGAGAGTACGTTGTGGAAGATCATGACTTCTGGGACTACCATCCCACTAAGACACAACGCAAACAAGATCAACAATAGGAAAAGTGCTGTGAAGACATGAAGTGGAAATAGTTTAGTAACCCCTTGTTCTTGCTAAATCAAAAGGAAGATGAGGAACCTCTTTCTAAGGATTCTTAACATGTAGAATTTTCACCTATTGACTCTAGTAAAGGGGAACTAAACTCAAATCCTAAATTAGTAATAAAAAATCTGAGATCTAGTAACAGTGAGTTCCATAATTGTGGGAGCTTTAAGAAAGAGAGTCGAAGTGGGAACTCGGACAAGCATAATGACGATCATTCTAAAGATTGTGGCTGTGACAAACAGATAGGAAGTGGAAAACACCACAATGGTGGTAGTCATCCTCCCTCTTCGTCGTCTTCTTATGGATTAGCTTCCTCCTCTAAATTTGAAAAGAATCGTAGGTGGCAAGACAACAATGATAATCGTAAAGATGACCATGAACAAAGGGATGGTAGAGGACATCAGAGGCATCATCAAGATCATGATGATGAACCTTTGTTGGCCACTTGAAATATGCTCAACATCATGGAGGCTATCAGAATTCCTACCAAGCATGTTAAAGATAGCTAGATCAAGTAGTTAGACATGAACAATATTTCCATATTTGAGGGGGTATATAACTCAGATCCTCAAATGCATCTGCAAGCCTTTCATGATTCCTGTGTCTTAAAAAATACTAAAAATGATTAGCAAAAGCTCAAGCTATTCCCTAGAACACTCATCAAGGAAGTAGAAAGATGGTACTAGTCTCTTGAACTAGAGTTAATCCATCAATGGAGTATAATGCTAAAACTGTTTAATGATAAGTATCAGACCTACTCTAGAGTGTTAAAACGATGAAGGCAAATCCAAGGACAGAAACATTGAACACATGAACCCTTGGATGCCCCCATGGACAAATATTATTCATTATTACACTGATGCCCTAGCCATGGTTACTCTTAGAGGGAACAACTTTGTCACATCATAGACAGGCTTTGCTGAGAAACATGAAGGACTCTTAGGGTCTATGCCCAAGTAAGATTGTTAGAATTAAGAGCCCATCAGATACAAAGGATGATTGAGTAGGTAGCAAAAGAAGAAGGAGAGTTGAGGAAATGTAAAAATGTAGAAGAATATAACAAGGATCCTTCTATCAGAAATAAGGAGATCCACTTTTGTGATAGTGAGGAGAAGTCACCTCTTGATAAGGTGGTGCAACGAAAGACCTTGTCAATCCAAAAGTCTATGTTTGAAATTTTAGTTAAGGTAGATAAAATGTGGGATTCATTGGATGAAAAATTTCAAACTAATTTAAAAATTGTAGAAGAATTAAGAAGGTAGAGTAGTGATTATGATCGTAGGAGGTGGAAAGAAGTTTAACATGCTTACCAAAGGGGAAAGAGCAAAGTTGTTGAGGTAGAAGAAGTTGTGAAGATTGAATTAGATGAGGATGGTGGTTCTGACATCTACCACTATGAACATCCTAAGTAATTTTTCTTTATTATGTCACACTTATAGGAATTTGGGATGCATGCTCTGAATCCATGACTATAAAAAAGGCAAACACCTAGAAGATTATCTTATCCTCAAGGTAATCCCAGGTAGTTCCACCAACAACAACCTTATTATCCAAGTGAAACTCCACCATAATCATATGAGCAGTATTAGCAAAGACAACAACCATAGTCATTAGGGATGCCACCACCATGGTAGTAGTACCCTTACAAGTAGCAAGATCCATATGGGTACTATGTTTAGCAACCCCTATCTCCATGTGACTCTTCTGATCATGTTTCTCCTTTCCAGCATCACTACCACCCTCCTAAATATCATCAAACTCATTCTTTAACTCCTAGAGGGGATCTTGTATTTCATCCATATCCTCTTCATGTGTTTGCACTTGTTCCTCTATCCTCAAGATAGCTATCGCCTGCTCCATCCATGTAGGGTGAGCTTCCAAATCAACTGCAACATCGTAATGTTACAAGGGTCATTAATCCACAACCGGTTAATCAACTGAGTAGTTCAAAACCTACATCTTGCAAATGACCATTCTTTTGATCCAATAGTCCTCCTAATCCCTCACAAACTCATGTGGCTGGTCACCCTACTCCTTCCTAATCCTTTACAAATAATCAAATTGAGAGCCCTTCAAACCAATGCCTCCCAAGATCTACACTATTTTTAACTCATGTTGTATTTTACTAGATCTGGGCTAGCAACCTTTCTAAGAAATTAGCCAATTTTGGAAGTTCCCTTATTTATTTGTGAATTGGTGGGAATGAACCATGAAAAGCTCTTCTAGATTCAGGTTTTAGTGTTAATCTTATTTCCCATGAGATGTATACTACTTGGAACCTCCTAGCTCTCAAGAAAAGTAATATCAGATTAGAATTGGTAGACCATTTCATCACTATTCCATTAGGACTAGTAGAAGATATTGTGACCATTGTTTGTGGGTGGTCTTATCTTCCCAATTTCTTAGTGATCAAAGTTAAGAATTGCAAGGGAGATTTTCCAATCATTATGGGAAGGACATGGCTAAGTATTATTAATGCAAGAATGGGCATTAGAGATCTTTCCCTGGAAATTTCTAAGAAAAATGCATTTGGAAAGATTAAGAATAAATGAGTTCCATGCATCACATACAACGATATAAGGTGCAACTATGTGCAGAAACTCTGGTATGTTAAAAGAGCATCCATTTCCACATGTAGACAATGTGCAAATGCAGTAGATATTCAAAGTTGCCTTTACGTAGTAGCCACAAAATAAGAGGGCATCTAGTAACTAATAGTTGATTCTGAGAGTAGCACAATTTGCATGGAACCAACTCAAAGCCTGAAATGTCCCTATGTTGTAGGCATGGATGAACTGGAACAAGTTTATCTCTAACTCTTTGATGGAAAAAATGATGATACCTATTGGGAAGAGTTAGAAATCCTTGAAAATTTTAAACAAGAGCCCTTAGAGTTAAAAAATCTATTGGCTTGGAATACGCATTTCTAAAAATTAGAAAGCTAGTTATAATTAATGCTAAACTTGCTCCTAAAGAAAAAGAAGAACTATTGAAAGTGGTTAACAGATGGCCAACAACCTTTTCGTGGTCATATCTTGAACTCATTAGGATTGATTCGCAAATATGCTAGCACCATATCTATACCAATTCGACTATAAAGCCAATAATGTAGTCACAGTAATGATTGAATCCCAAATTAAAGCAAATCATCAAGAAGGAGATAGAACAACTCCTCAAAATGGAGTTCATCTATCCTATTGTGGATAGTGAGTGGATTAGCTCACTTGTGATTGTGCCAAAGAAAGATGGCAAGTGGCCGGTTTGTGTTGATTTTAGGCTATTGAACATGGCAACATTCAAAGATCATTTTCCATTTCCATTTGTCGATAAAGTATTAGATACCATTTCTAGACATTGCTATTATAGCTTTCTAGATGTTTATAGTGACTATAACCAAATTCAAATTATATTAGAGGATTAGGCCAAAACTACATTCACGAGTCCCTAGGGGACCTTTGCATATCGAAAGATGCCTTTTGGTCTGTACAATGCTCGTACCACATTCCAACACTTGGTCTTGAGCATCTTTTAGTAGTAAATTGGTAACAAGATGGAAGTCTTCATGGATGAATTTTTCACTTATGGTGTTACATTTAAGCAAGCCTTAGACTGCCTTGAGTAAGTATTCAAAAGATGTGTGAGGACAAACCTATGTTTCAACTGGCAAAAGAGTCACCTAATGGTCCAAAAGGGCATAGTCTTGGGGCACAGAATCTCACAAGTAGGGATCGAGGTAGATACTGAAAGATAAGGGTTATTTAAGGAATAACCTATTAATCAAAAATAGTCAAATATGTTTGGTCTTTTATTAGGCACACTGGATTGGTCTAGCTAACAAAGAAAGATGCTCCATTTGTTTAGACCAAGGAATGTGAAAATGCATTCCAACAGCTAAATGAAAGACTCATAGAAACTCCAATTCTACAAGCACCAAACTAGTTTAGACTATTTCATATCATGATGAATGCATCAAATTATGCCTTGGGAGTTATGTTGATGTAGTTGGATGATCAAAAACATCCATATTACATCCACTACCCAAGCCAAAGCATTGTGGTTGCATAGCTCAATTACACCACAACGAAGAAAGAATTGATGGTAGTGGTATATACTTTGGAAAAGTTTAGTACTATGTGCTTGGGTACACAGTATTTGTATGCACTCACCATAGTGCCATTCGCTTCTTGATGAAAAAGCCAACAGTGAGCCCTTGTATCATATGGTGGCTGATGATCATGTAGGAATTTGATCTTATGATGGCAGATCAAAAGGGGATTGAGAATGTGGCTGCCAACCATCTCTTTTAGTTAAGATGGGTTAATAAAGAGGAGGAGAGCCCACTCTCTGATCAATTTTCTGATGAACTCCTCTTTGTTGAAGCAATTAATGACTAAGTACCCATAGAACCAAAATGGTATGATGGCATCCTCACTTATCTTCTCACTCAAATGATGCCACAAGATCTAGACCATAGGAAGAAATAATAGTTTCTTCATCAGGCCAAGTGCTTTATGGAAATCAACGAACACTATTACAGGATGTGTGCTAATGGCCTAGTTCATTGGTATGTCCCTAACATTGATTAACTGCATGTTTTCCAAGATGCTCACGAGGGCCCTTACGGAGGCCACTATGTAGGGAGACATATGACAATTAAGATCCTAATGATGGGATATTATTGGCTAGTAATATTTAGGGAAACTTCCTATAGGCTACTCTCCTTATGAGCTAGTGTACAGGAAACTACCAATACTTCCTATTCAATCCAAGCTTTGTACACTTTGAACAGAATGTGACCTAGACCTTGACTTGAGTCTAGCACAAAGAGAATGATTGATCAACCTTAATGTACTAGTTGAAAATTGATTAGTGGTCATGTCCTTGAATGAAGTGCATAAAGTATTTAATAAACAACACCATACCCTTAGAATAAGGAAAGTGAAATTCAAAATTAGAGATAAGATTCTCTATTGGAACCCCACACATGTACCTCAACGAACTAAGTTCTAGATGTTGTGGGAAGGGCCATATATAATTGACAAAACTTTTTCTTTTGGATCCATGTTAATTTACAAACCTGAAAGCCCAAACAGAAAATAGTTGGTCAACATTCAATAAATACAACCTTTCCATGAGCCTAAGTAAGCCAGTGTAATGAATAGCTCATTGGATGGACAATCTCACTCAATCTTTCAGATCTCCTCCTTCCAACTCAATCATGGGGGAGATGGCCATTCATGTTAACCATTTACGTGGCTCCTCATTTTTTCTATTTTTTGTTTTACACATTTTTATTTTACATTTTGTTTATTTTACACCTTTTTTTAAAACTTTTTTTTCTATTTTACATTATTTTTTACACCATTATTGGTATGTTTGATTTTTCTTTAATATTTTACACTTTCTTATATAATCTCTTTTGTTTTGGATGTGATTTTCTAAATTTCTGCTAATACAGTGCTTTATGCTAATAGAACATAGTCGTACTATATTTGTTTTGAATGGTGGGTTGTAGTTATTTTTTTTATTGCTAATGTCTAGTTTTTATTTTTGAATTTAACTAAGACATGGTTTTTTTTTCATGGAACAAGTAGTGAGTCCACAATATCCACCTACACACAAACTCTATGGTTTTCCTTGTTTCGGAAGCATGAGGTCCCTTTTCATTAAGTAAAAATTTAATAAATTTGTGACCTTGGTAGTTTTCAAACTTGGAAAGGATTCAAGGGTTTAAATAGGGTGTGACTTCAAGGGGACTCAATACTCTTCGGACCCTTTTACTTAGTTGGGTGCATGAGTGTTTTCATGGATTTCTTACCGTTTCACATCGACCAATAATAAGAAGTCAAATAGCTCTTTGCATGGTGTGGTTCCCATTCAGAAAAAAAAAAGAAAAAAAGAAACAAGAAAAAAATGAATAAATATAAAAAAAAGAATGATGATGAGAATTCAAAGCACATCCCTTAGACAGAATAATGGGCTACAAGCATTGGTTATGGGACTAGAAAGACATGTTACCCATGCCTGAAGGTCTCCTCTAACTAAGGCCCTTTCTCACTTTCTGCTTCTCTTTTCTTCTCTATAAGGAACAATGTTTGATTTGTGGGAGCACTCTTGTGTCTCAAGGAGGTGAACTAGTCTTAGAGTGGTGATGCAAAGTCATTAAACATGGTTGGTTTTGCTCTAGACTAAGGATGGATTTTATCAAGTCATTCAATCTTCATGTGACCTTATTGAGAACTTTATTTCACTTTCTCTCTCATCCAACTATGCTTTCCATGACTCACCTCACTATCAGTGTTTATGTCTTTGTTTAATGTCTTGGTTTGATGTGCCTAAATTCTTAGGTAGATTTTTAAGGGTTTTGGTCCTTAACTTTTATAATCATTAATCACCTATGGGGCCTAAAGACTCCTTAGGTTGAGGTTATTTAAGGGAAAAAAGAGCATGTGCCTGCTATGGGGAGGACCCATTTACATATCTCTTGGTTGGATTAGTTAAGCACCTCATCCTTAGACATTTCTGCAATCCAAACCTTCGTGCACCCCATCTGATGCATCCAACTATGTTTTCCTTAAGGTAATTTTTTCAATGAACACATTCTCCATCCAATTTTCCAATTTTTGAGCTTTCAATGACCTTCTTGAATGATTTCATCAAGTTCTTGGCCTTTTTGGGACTCCATGGACCTCACTTTCATAAAAAAACTCAATGTATTTTAAGAGAAATTCAAGTTGAAAAATTTTGTTTACACCCTTCATAAATGGGTACCCATCAATGGACCCCCTATGTTTATGAGACCCTGTATATGGGACCTTGTCAACGTAGCACAAAAATAGTCTATATACACATGCCCACACTTTGAATTTTTTACATTTCCTTTCAAATGCTAGAGGAGGTTTTGAAGATTTTAGAGCTCAAGACCTTCCTAACTATTTGACCAAATCACTTCATTCTTCGAACCTGTATATTGAAGATAAGCTCTTAGTCATGGAGGCCACAAACCTAAAGTTTTTGATAGAAAAGTTTCCAAATATTTTTAACTCCCACAAAGGTTTAATAAAGAAACCAACATGAAAACATCAAATCACAAAAGTGAAACCCTTCCAACTAGCTTTTGTAACACTTTGAACTTAAAAATTAATAAAATAATAATAAAATAACCAATCTACCATGTTCCAACCTTAGCCTAAGTGTAACTAACTCATGAGACAAGGTATTGAAACATTATAAGTTACACATTATATATACTAATCCTTGGATGTATTGTTACCATAAATGACACCAAAGGGAAAGCTCACATAAGGAGGACTATCATAGCCATGGGAAAATGACCATGAATGTTAAAGGGCCAAGAATAGGCCCAAGAAGAACAAGTAGCAACCCATGCTACTTGACCTCTTAGGAAGAAGGTTGAAGTGGAATCTATCAATTCGATTCTAGAATAAGTAGCAGCAATAGAGCAATCCCACTAGGATGAGGCACCAACCCCACAAGCAAACCTTGAGGTGACCTTGACAGAAGCTTTCCTTAAGCAAATCAAATCAAAGGAGGTTCAGAAAATGGTGCTTTAAGAGTTAAATTTTGGCTCTCTCTTGGAGCAAGCACCTCAAGAAGTAAAATATCAACTGAAGACCTCTCCCATGTAGCCCATCATCACTTCTAGTAGTGGGGAGTGGTACATGGGAGAGATGTTATTATTCTAGAATATTAAGTAGTTTAGTTCAACATTCAAGATTAAGGACATTTCAGTGTCCTAATCGATGTAGGCTATTTTAGAGACACTTGGGTTACTAGAAACTAGGATGAATCTTTCTAAGATTCCAATACAGGTAGACCCCAACATCAAGAAAGAATGGTTGCAAGGGTGTTATGGTGTCAACCATAAGGAGTATGGTGCACTTAGACCGCTAGAGAGAATCTACTACACCCATGCCTTTCACCTCAATTCAATGGTGAGGCTAAGCAAGATCATTGCCCCTTTCACCCATGCATGTGTCACTCTAAGTAGTAGATTCCTCATCAACCTTCTATATCTAATCTATCTTAAGGTAGAAAAGCACTTTAAGGAGAACAAATGTGGAAGGAAGGCACTTCCCTTTCAATGCCTCATTAGAAGACTATGTTAAAGGGGAGGGATAACCTGTTATACAAACAAAGATGTTCAACATGCTCTATCCACTAATTGGATGGTGGTGATGAAGGGCAAAGTCCTTGCAAAAATCATCCAAGAAGAAGAGTAAGCAACCACCACTTCCACCACATACAACAAATAGTGTTAGATATTGCTGCAACTTCTTAACAGTTGTGCAAATTTTGAGAATGGCTCATAAGTGAGTAAGAGTAATAACTAGGAATAAGTGGTGGCAATCCATTTGTATACTAGCCAATGATGAGTCACCTGAATGAAGTGGCTTAAAAAATTAGCTAGATGGATGGGGTGGACTAATCTTTTTGGGCTAAAGAATGTAGTTTCCTACAAGATCAAATCCTAGTGCTTGAGAGGTAACAATATCTCTCTCACAACTATAGTAATTCCTAGAAATCTTTGGCAATGCCGCTACTTTTCTAGTACGCTTGGAGGATGAGGGGATAATAGTTTTAGTGATGTAGCACCAGAGGTAGGAGACAAAAGTAGAGGTGGTTGATGATAGAATTACCAAAACTCTAAATGCACCTACAACATCTATATTAGATGTCTCTACACTTAAAGATGTGTATATGTCTACAGGGACAATAAGTGACAAGTTGAGTGTAACAAAACATAAATAATTGCTGGACCAACTGATGGGAATTAGGCAACTAATTTTAGATGTCTTTAACCTTCCAGAAAACATAACTGCAACCTAGTCAGAGTTGCTAGAAGCAAGGGGCAAGAACATCATTTTGGAGGGGCAACTCGAAACAACTAAAGAGCTAAATGAATGCTTGGCTATGGATGTTGCCAAACTAAGAGCCCAAATTACTAACCCTGCATTCCTCAACCCAACACTAATAAAGGATGAAGCTCTTGAATAGCTTCACACAAGATTGAAAGGAGTTGAGGGTGTGATGGAGACGGTAGTGTTCTATTAATCCTTGGTAGAGAGGCCACTCAACATAAAATTAAGAAGGCCTTAGATTAGACTTGTTAGGAGAATGTATAATTGACCACAAAGAATCATCTCCTACGAAATGTTGATGTGCAAAATGGCAGATGGCAGATTTCATCTATCAATAGCAGGATCAGCTAGCTAGAGTGAACATTGAGCTGAGGAGGTTGGTAGCAGAAAATAGAGACCTCTTCATGGAGGAGGTTCATGCTCTTCACCAAAAGACTGCAATCGAAGTGGCTGCTTGGAAATCAAAGGCTTTCAAATTTTAGAGAGTCAAAATCACTATAGAGATTAAATCAATCTATAAAAAGAAGTTAATGAAAAGCACATTTAATTGGAAAAGGAAAAATTAAATGAGATCCTCCAACAACTCCATCAAGGAAGAGAGATATGACAACCTATCATTGATGGGATAGATGCCTACAACAAAGTGGAGATCCTCATGAAGAAATTGTAGATTAAGAAAATGATAGAATACATGGAGCTCACCAATATATGATATGCAAATTTGGCTATGTTGATTACCAAACAGTCGTGGTTTGAATTAGAGAAATAAGTGAAAAACTTGTACTTTCTGTATGAGGCAAAGTTCAAGCACCATAAGGACACTAAGCCAAAGCTTGTAGTGGCAAACATAAAACTCAAGGTTCTCAAGGCGCAGTGCACTAATCAAAGATCAATTACTGAGAACTTGGCCAAAAGGATGAATGACTACTAGAACCTACAAAACACACTCATGGCATTCAATATCGAATGCAAGAAATTTGCTACTTGGTTTATCAATGTTAAGGAGTTATTTCCAATAATGCCCTATCCATGGGATATCCCCATTCTAGCATACATTGGTGATGCCACATGGATTGTAAATGATCTTTTGAGAAAGGAGGAGAGGACAAAGGCATTTTTGGATGCCTTTTGCCTTCCATCGAAAGTGGTAGCTATAGCAAGATAGCCGTAGTTGCCTAAATCACTGCATGCATCCTAAGAGGGAGAAGGTCCTTTAGAACCTCAAGAACCTTCACCACCTAGGATTGTCTGATCTTTTCAAACATCTTCACGTCATCAAAAGATATGTTGTCTAATCTTTTTCAATCATGTTTTGGTATTCAATTTTATTTCATGAATACCACAATTTTGTAATCAATGTCGATCCATACACTTGGGCACTTACTTTTTTTTTGTTGTGTCATGTTTCAATCAATAATCCCATAACTTCCCAATTTTGTAAAGAAATTGAGAATGAGTTTTCATTTAGTCATGGGGGTATGATGAAGTGTCTTTGATTGGTTGTGTCAATGGGATGCCATCAAATTAGGGTTTTCCATGTTGATGTGTACTTGTCAACGTGGCATCGTAATAGGTCTATAAATATAACACCCCATCCATGTTAATGGAGGGGAAGATTTTTAGTTGCTAGTAGAACTATTGTAGTTTGTTTCCATAAGAGATAGAATAATTTTCCAAGTGCTCATAGTAGGAGTCAAGGAGTGTACATATCTTTATTCGAGCACTATTGTACTTAAGTGTTGCAATGTGTGCAGTAATAAAGATGAGCTTTTTGATAAACATTGTAGCACTTGGACTAGTTTAATGATTTATTTATGCATTTATTGTTTTCATTAATTAAGTGATTAATTAAGCTAAGATGATAGAAACTTTAAGTAATTAATTAGTTAGGCCATATAGACTAGCATACATAAGTACAACCACTTCGAGCATATGTATAACACTTGGTAATCCCAGTAGCGCTTAACGCTTGGTTGCTCAACATTGTTGTATGTATTCAAGATGTGTACAGAAAATGGGACTAGATGCTTATGTTAGGATAGCTAGTTATTAATTAGTAATTAAATTAGTTGAATCAGTTAATTAATTTATTCTCAATCTATTACCAACCTTAGGCAAACGAAATATGAGATAATAAAAATCATGTGCCTTAATTATACTTAACCATACCAAGGAGTTTCACAAGTTTAATTGGGAAGACAATGATCATTCCACAATTAGATTCACCTTCTCAATTGAATCTTATGTATGAGAACACTGGGAATTCAAGAAATTCGATCAAATCACGCATGAATGCCTTAGTGATTCATATGGTTGGGCATAGGGGTATCTTGCCTCTATTCACTTATGAAATCACATTTGATTTTTCAATCATAGTAGATCTAGATTATGAGACTACACTTATCTTTACTTTGCTATTATTATGAATGAATTAACTAAGGAAACACATGATGAAATCCCTTAGTATATGTTGTCTACAAATGATATTATGTTGGTGGATATCTCTTGAGAAAATATTTTTAAGAATTAACATGTCTATTAAATTTAACATGTATTGGTTAATTTAAAGATATATATTCATGATGGTTTTCATAAAAAACTAAAAAAATAGATAATATTGAAGAGACATGCTGATTTGTGTATGGTTGTCTTCTCCACTTTGTTTGAGAGATACAAAGGTATTTACTATTACCTTTAAACATATACAAATACATTATCTATTAAGTTAATTTGTAGTTACATATATTCTTCTAAGTTTTAAGATTCCATTATTATAGTATTTATTTATAGCTTATAGATGATGTTTTAGTAAGTTCCCCACTCTTGTTGAACCTGTTATTAACATAATTGATGAGCGATGGATTTTTTCAAACACTCTACCATACAAGTCATGAGTGCTAGTGCACGACTAGATTGTAATTAGCTGATGGATTATGTAATTATGCTAGTAATTGATGTTAAGTTTGAGATTACTATCTTCCTACTTTGAGTTAGTGAAGTTCAAATATATGGTGCAACTCTTAGTAAGGCATATGATTAGTTAATGTTGTGAGGCTCTTAGTGCTTCTAATGGTAATCATGATTGAAGATAAAATTCTAAGTCTAATGAACTAGGAAAACATAAATATATCTTAGCCTAATGTGATAAAAATCTAGTCCTAGTTTATTATACATGCCTTGGACTCATGTAGTCATCACTGGGATTACTATCTGGTATTACTACTAAGTGAATTAAACAATGCCACTACTAGGTTACTATATAACTACACTTAGTGCTCAAAACTAGTTGTATCCATTCCACTTACTAATGACATGTAAAATAAAGTGTTAGAAATGAAAAGGATTAACTAAGAAAATAAGGAAATTAGTCTAAGTAAACAAATAGAAAACTAAGTAGATGCTGCAATGATGAAAAGCAATCTCAATCTTTATTGTTAGTCATGAACTATGTCTAAGTACAATGCACTTAAATAAAGACACCGTACAACTACTCAACATCACACTATAGGCATTCCCTCTATTATTAACTATGAAATAAAATTGCAAGAGTTCTACTAAGGGTTGGAAGAAAAAGTTATTGATTGTATGCCCAAGTGTTGGTATTTATAGGGTTGCATAGATCCTGAGACATCACATCAATGATGATGTAGGATGAGCTATGACATCGTTGTTATGATATTGTAGTTATGAAATTACACGATTACAAAAATTAACTTTATCATATCCCTATGATTGATTGGAAACTCATGCTTGAGTTAAAAAAAATTAATATAGAGTCCCTTACAAAATTGGGAGGAAGACTTGACTTGACACAATTGACTATTTACATGACTTTATGAATTACACATTGGTGTGCTTACAAAATGACATAGTAACATGAGAAAAAAAACAAGACAAAACTTGGAGTAAGTTGATGTAGCCTTATGTGCCTAGTAGTGGAGGCTCTTCCATCAACTTCTTCCTTTTATCATAAATCTTTTAGAATTAATAACAGTTCAAGAGTGACTAAAGTTCCTCCTCTTCTATCCTTGGGTCATGTACCATCCATGCTTGTTGAGCAATGTTTGATGGAGCTAGTACATCTCATGGGCATGTTAGCTACAGAAATACTTTATTGGCCTTTACAAATCAAGCTACAAACTGCTGCCTCTCCTCTTCAAAAGCTTTAGCTACATTTCTAAGTTCTTGGTAGTTAGACATTCTTCATGCTAAATTTGTTGCTACATCCTTTTGCCCTTAGTAGCTAGCGTTCACAATCTTGAGCTTGGAGTTTGCGACATGTAGTTTTTGTAGAGCATCTTTCTGATTAGCAAAATCTTTCTCATATAGTACATACACAGTCACTACTTGTTATTCAATCTTGTTTCTTGGCCTACCTACTGTTAACATGGCTAGATTAGCAGACCATAGGTTTGCTAATCCCATGTATTCTATCAAATCCTCTATCTCTAGGTCCTTATTCTTCACATTAGGTTAATGAACATGAGTAAGGCCATCTAAGATGGGTTGCCATTCTAAATTCTTAGTAGAGAGTGAAGTGATGTTGTCCTTCTCTATTTGGATTTTTTTCTCATTTATTTGTTTGTACATGCCCCCATGATCTTTGAAGTGTTCCTTGAGCCTTTCATGTTTCTTGGCCTCATTTTGCCACATGCTTATTTCAATTGCAAATTTTTATCAAATTACACAGACATCTTTCATTAACAATTTTCTATTTTCTTGGGTTTTATTGATGTCTTGATTAACTTTGAGGAGTTGTTCTTGCAGTTGATGGATGCTTTCTTCAAGAACATTCTTTTGATTTTCTACATCTGTCAACATTATATTATCAATAGCAAGCTTCATGTTCTTCTCTTGTAACATTGTGAGGGATTTAGCATGTGCATAGGCTTATGCTTCTATGATTGAGGCATTCCACATCACCTTTTCCCTTTCCACCTTAACTTTAATGTTGTGGGTAATCAGTTACCTCACTTGATCTACTCTAAACTATTTAACTTAATTAGGGGTTACAAATTGTGCAGGGTCTTTTCTTTTGGCTCTTAGAGCTGATAATTCCTTTTGTAACCTCTGCACCTCATTCTCTATGTGTTCTACCCTTTTTTTAGCCATAATTAGCTTTCCCTTTATGGAAATAAAATCAAACTACACTATAGTGATATCATTAGGGATATGAAACAAATTCTACATGACTTAGCCCATTTTTAGGAGTCTTTCTAGCACATCTTCATGCTTGGCAAGATTCACTGAGGTAATGGTGAGCATTTGAACATCTCTTGCTCTAGAAAGATTAGCCAATGGCACAATAGAGATGTTGAATGATTCTTTGATGTGGTCAGTGATGACTTCTATGGCTTTTGTTGAGTCTTGGTGCTGCATAACCACTACTGTGATGCCTTTGCTAGTCTTTAGCATCACTTGGAATGATGTAGCATATCCAAAAATCTATTGCACCTAATTATCCTCTTCTCCTATCTATAATGACACTTGCGAGCTTGTAGGGTCTGTAGAAATTATGGGCCTAACTACACTCTCTTTAACCTTGTAGAGATTGGTGCCCTTTCTTGTTCCTTAGCTTATTGTATGTGCAATTTGATGTAGATCGCTCATTGATGGCTTATAGTCTTGGGGTAGTGGTGGTGGAGCTTGTTGTTATTCTTTAGCTGGTGGCTAGCTATTGGGTCTTACTTGTTGTTACTGACTAGTGGTTGGAAGGTTACTAACATGAGTTGAACCTGTAGCTTCCTTAGTGCCTAATGGCTTTTCTAGTTGATCTTTCTAAGGAGTCACTGGTTTAGACATCTTCACATAGGAAGCGTTTTGGGCTTTTCTTAAGACATCATTGGTGTAGTTCAGGATTCTTGCTTGTTTGCATAGATTTCTTATTAGGTGGGGAAATGGAAGTGTTGGTTTCTACACCTTCTTCTCCTTAAACTACCTTTGAATTTCTAGGAAGAGCAAATGGATGATGTTAGCATTGAAGTTTTCCCTTAATATTGCACTTCCTCAAGCTGCATGGATTGGAATTCAATTGAGCCTTTTGGTTGGGAACATGTGCTACATTCCAATCTTGAACTAGATCTTTTCTTCAATAGTCATCTTACTATAAATTTTATATTCCTTGCTATAGGCTCTTCATAGCTACAATTTCTTGGCATTTGTGTTAGACCTTTTGAAGATTTGTACCACATTAGCCCCTTCATTTGGGATATTTAAGGCCTTGGTAATTGCCTCTATTGAATAGGATACCAAAACCCCTTCTATTCTCATTATAGCATCAGCTTGCTTATTTCACCATTATTGATAAGTTTTTCGTAAATACCATTCACCACTATTGGACAATGTAGGCCATAAGGGAGAAGCTTGAAGTTACATTCTTACAACCTCTAGAGCAAACTCCATGAATGGTTCAAAGTTCAATTCCATGATGACCATGAACATGATAAATTTTTCTTATATGGCTTGTAAATATTCATTGGACAATGTGAGTTGTTGCCCTTGTTCTGGTGATGGTGGGACATCTACTTTTGCTTATGCAGAGTGTTTAGTAGCAAAAGTCTATTGGTGGATGCTGAAGGATTGAGCCTCTTACTCTACATGTTCAGCTTGGGATGTTTATTCTTTTGTTTGGCCTCTCTTGTATCCTCTTGGTCTTTTGCCACCTTGTTGGGAAGGTTCTTTAACTGTTGGTCTCTTAGGGACCATCTGGAATCAATAAGAGTTTGGTATTATCATAGTGTTCAAATTAGTTCTTAATAGTCATTACCCTTCTCGTATCCTTGGTTTGATCAAGTTCCTATGTTATTATAATTATAGAGTCAGAAAAATTTCAAAAAGAAATCCGCAAGTATTATATTCCTTATTATTATGACCTTCCATTATTATCATTCCCTTATGTATTATATCCTTGATTAGTTTATTTGATTATTTAGGAGATTTGATTAGTTAGGTATAACATTCATATTATTTTTCTATACTTACCCTTGATATTGTCCTCTGGGCATTAGAAACTTTTGGCTCAAAATTTTGGACATATGCACACTAAACGCACCCCCCCCCCCCATGACTAAGTTGAGCACTTTGGGGTCAACAGGGTTTAAGAATCAGAAATTGGAGCTATAGTTTGGAAGTTATCACTTTAGGAAGTTAGGTTGTTAGAGCTTATAAAATTGTGAAAATATCCTTGCTATGAAATGGTAGAATGAAAAAAATCCACTAGCTCCCACACATATATATACACTATTTTTATATGTGCAACATCATTGATACAACATTGTAGGACCTCGTATATTGTAGCTATGATGTCACTGTTAGAAAATTTTGATTTTTGAGCAATTTTCAATGGGAAAATGAGTAAATTAGATGATGTGGAAGACATGGAGATTTTCTAAAGGGTCATGGATCATAAATGATGCTTATAATTCAAAACTTTGGCTTTGAAAGTCCTAAGCAAGGAATTTGGGGCAAGGAAGGTTTATTGAGTTGGTATGAAATGATTTGAAGATTTTGAATTGCTGGACAGGTTCTAGGATGGTATGTAAAGTGTTTATTGAGTTTGCATCATTATGGAACACACAAGATGATGTGGAGTTTCTTGTTAAGTATGAGATACACCAATTATACAAGTGGGTCCTTCACAAAGTAGGCTTCAGTTGTTAATTCCCTTGCATAATCATGCCTAAAAGTGTCTATAGACACTCAAGGAGTTGAATGTAAGACATACCTGTCTAGCAAAACACACATGTTAATATTGCCAGATTGGAAAAATAAAACTATATCATACAAACCATTAAGTTTTATTTAAATATACAGTTAGGTGAAATGGACTATAGAAGGGATTGTAGAAATCAGGATGTGAGGTGTCTTACCATAGGCATAATGAATCCTTATGTGTAATCTATGGTTAAAGTAATCGTTAGCTTTTCTATCCAAGATTCAAACCAAGTCCAAACCATTTTTAGTGACCTCACATTATTTCATCCCTAGAGCTCACAACCATAAGACTACCATTGTTGCAAGGAGTATTATCACTTGGCCATGTCATTCAAGAAAGGATTTTATTAGTAGCAAACTTTTTTATTTTTTTTATATTTATGAGAAGCTACCTACCTTTAGGCATGGGTAAGATGTCTTTCTAGTGGGACCTCCAAAAAATTCATTTTTTGCTTTTAGTTTTATTTTACTGTTATTATCTTACTAGAGGACTACCTTCAAGCATGGGTAACATGTCTTTCTAGTGCCATGGTAAGATAACACTTATTATACTCTTACTTCCATTTTTTGTTAGAAAAAAAGAGGATAATATGTCCTTGTCAATAGGATAAAATTGACAATAGTAATCTTAGAGAATCCACAAGTTCCCTTGATGTCATATCCTTTTCATTCCCACTTGGTTCATCACTTTTCCATCTAAGCATCATGATCACAGGTTTATTTTGAGTTTTATTGTGAGAAGAATATCATTATACCCATGGTAATAACCTCTTATTGTTGGAATGGGTGGATGGATGTCATGGTCTCATTGTATAGGTAATCAGTCCCTTATGATTGATAATATAGGGCAATCTTCACCTTATTAGGACTACCTCTTGCTTTGTTCCATGCATTTTATTGAAACTTGATGAAAATATGTACAAGTAAAGTAATGGAAAAGTATAGAAATACCTTAAAAGATATTAAATTTTTTTAAAAAATAATAAGAATGAAAAATTGTCAAGAATTTGAAAATGTCAAAGAATAGAAAATTATTAAAAATTAGAAAATATAAAAGTATAGGAAAAAATGTCAAGAAAATAGGAAAAAGTAATAAGAAAATGAAACATTTAGGATGGTACCTATGTGTTACATGGAATACCCCCATGACTATGATAAGGAATAGTTAACTAGAAAAGTAAACAAGTAGAGGATAATTTGATGGACTAGGTAGAATCTATAATAGAATTGGGATGTTTATAATAGGACTTGACCTATTGGATGTTTACTAAAATGAGTTTATGTGGATTGGACGGATGGTAAATATGCATGGCACTAGATGGATAAGTTGTCTGGATGATGTATGGGCCATTTCAAAGTGTTTGGAACTTATCCTTTTATTGAACATGGTTGGAATTGTAGTATAGAACCTTATCACCTAGCTATATCGACATTTGACGTATTCACACATCGTGCCTATGCTTAGAGTACTTCTTATGGATCTCATTACTCATGAGTGCCACTAGCCTATTTTCCTTTAACAAATTGAGTTTCATAAGTCATTCTCTTTGGGCTAAGCTCAATTCTAGGTCTAGTTTATTAGTAGTAGCTAAATTTTAGAGCTCAACCTAGATTGGGAGTGTAAGTACTTTACCATAAACTAGCTCATGGGACAAATATACAATGGCGAGTTTTCATGTGGTTCTATAAGCTCATAGAGCATTATTCAGCTTGGTGCTTAAATCTTTTCTAAATCTACTAACTATTATAATTAATATTCTTATAATTTCTTAGTTAGTTACTTTAGCCTGACAATTTTCTTAGGGATGGTATGGTATGGTCAATTTATGATTCACCCTGAGTTGTTGCATAAGCTTCTTAAATGTAGCATCGATAAAATGAGTTGCATTGCCTGAGATCAACATTCTTGGTACTCTAAATCTATTTACCACATGTTGTTGGAAACATTTGATAGCTATTTTGGCTATACAATCTTTCACTACAACTGCCTCTACCCACTTTGTATAATAATCCATAGTCACTATGATATAAGAATTTTCATTTGACATTGGCATGATGGATCCCATGAAGTCAATTCCCCAAATATCAAATGGTTTTAATAGTTGGATCCATTTTTGTTGTGCTTCATTTCTAATTGTTATTCCTCCATCTCTCTCACATTTTTCACAAGATTGAGTGAAATTATGGACATCTTGGAATATGGTAGGCTAGAAGTAACCTACCATTATCAGTTTAAGTGTTGTCCTACACCTAGCATAATGACCACCACATGGTCCTTCATGTGCATCTTGTAGGGTCCTTCATTGATTACATTTTGGTACACACCAGTGTACTAATTCATCAACATAGATCTTATAAAGATTCCCATTTATCTCCACATATTTTTTGACTTTGTGAAGGAATTATTCTCTTTATTTCCTACTTTGCTCAATAGGAAGCTCTTGTGTTGTTAAGTAAGTTATGTAATTAGTAGTCCATGGCTTCCCTCTTGAATTAATAACCATTATTGCCTCTATGAACATGTTTTCATTAGGAAATTGATTTGACAATGGTTCTTCTTGGTCCTACATCTTAGCCTCAACAAGTGATTTGCTACTATATTTTTTGTGTGTTTGTTGTCAATCATGGTAATGTCGAATTCTTGTAATATGACAAGTCATTTGATCACCTTGGGACTTACCATTGGCTTATTCATTAGGAATCAAATTGCACTATGATCTATATGGACATAAATTAGGTACCTGAGCACATAGTGTCTAAACTTCTCTAGTGCATACACCATTGCCATAAGTTCCTTTTTTGTGGTGGTGTAATTAAGCTATGCCCTAATGATGCTTTTGCTGGGACAAGGTATGTAATATGACCTTTTCTGATCATTCAATTGCATTAGTACTCACCTAGTGTATAATTTGAAGCATCTGTCATGATGTAGAATGGCTTAGACCAATCAAATGCCTTTTCACATGATTCTATCCATGGAAATTATGCATCCTTCATGGTTAGTTCTACTAATGGTTTTGCAATTTTTGAAAAATTCTCTATAAACCTTTTGTAATATCTTGTATGGCCCAGAAATGATCTAACATCTTTGACAGTTTGTGGCCTTGGGGTGATGTTTTGTATGACTTTGATCTTCTCTCAATCTACCTCAATTTCCTTCTATGAAACTTTATGTCCTAGCACGATCCCATCTTGGATCATTAGATGTCTTTTATGCTAGTTAAGCTTTAGATTTATCTCTGCACATCTTTTGAGTACCTACTCTAAATGGTCCAATGCTTGTTTGAAGACTAGCCCATAGGTCGAAAAATTAGCCATAAATACCTTAATTCCATTATCTATTTTTTTTTGGAAGATGCTAAGTACTATTCTTTAAAAGGTAGCAAGTGCATTGCAAAGACTAAAAAACATTTTCTTATAAGTGAATGTTCCCCATGGACTAGTGAACATTGTCTTTTCTTGGTCTTCTAGTGCAATGCAGAGTTGGTTATATCCACTATATCCATCAAGAAAGCTATAGTACTAGTGTCCTACAATAGTATCCATGACTTGATCAAAAAATTACAAAGAAAAATGGTCTTTGAATGTTGCAGAGTTCAATAACCAGAAATTGATACACACTCTCCACACTTACCCCCCTTCTTTGGAATAGTAACCAAAGGACTAATTCATTTGCTATTTGCAATGGGGTAGATGAATCTAAGTTTTAATAATTTTTCCAATTCTTGCTTTACTACCTCCTTAAGATTAGGGTTCCATTTTCTTTATGGTTGGCATTGTGGCTTAATAGTTGGATTTGTGTATATCTGATGTTGATAAATTCAATGATCAATTCTTGTTATTTCATCGTAAGACCATGCAAATGTTGTTGGCCATTTATTGACTACTTTCAATAATCTCTTTTTCTGATCCTTATCCAAGTTGGCATTAATGATTATTATCTTCTTATTATTTAGAAAATCATATTCTAGTGCTACTGGTAGGGCCTTTAACTCCAATTATTCTAATTCCAATTTATCTGGGATCACTAGCTATCCCCATGCAATTTCTTCCTCTTAGCATGATTGTGGATAGGGGTGCCTTCTTCTCAACTACTCTAGCTTGTCTATTTCCTCCACATAAATGCTTATAATTTGAGTTGTTTGTTGTATGTATATTTTTAATTTTGTTTCTTCATCAGTAACTAGCCACTTGGTGCCTTCTTGTTTAGTGGCTACTGCATATAAACATCTCTGCACACACATTTCTTCAACACATCTTTTGTATGTTGTATTTCTATCTTGTTTAACTACTCATATTTTTTGCACATAATCACATCCATTATTATTGTATGTGATACATGGAACTCTACATCATTGAATGATTTTGGCTTCATCCTTAGAAATTTCCAAGGAAAAGTCTCTGATTTCAAGCTTAACATTCACAGTGCTAAGCCAAGCTCTTTCCATAATAATAGAAAACTCTTATTTTTTCCCACATGAATGAATAAGAAATCAACAAGATTAAACTAACCACTAATGGTAGTGATAACATCATCTACCTTTCCTAGTGGAACTATGATCAATTGGCCTACAAGCTTCAGCTGAATGTTACTTTTCTTTAATGACAGAAGGTTCCAGGCCTTGTACATATCTTGTGATATCATCTTTACCTTAACCTTGAATTAACTAGATCATTGCATAGTTTATGGCCTGCTATTTCGAGGTACACCAAGGGACTTCTTAGATCTGTCCTTTTTTGGGTAAGTTCTCCTACCTTTATATAATATGTGGTGGTCTAAATGAGCATGATAGTTGTTAAGTTTGCATTAGAAGATAATGGAAGCTTAGTGTTTCTTGGAGGAGTATGTGTGAATGAGGTTGAAGTAGAACCCCATTCTTTGAACCTTTTTTAGAATTATTCGAAAGAACGATCATTTTCTGGATTGAGGTTCGTTCATGATTAGTTCCTCTTACATGTTGATTACCCTTGTTGCATTCTTTTGCTATTGCTGTGATAGTAGCTCCCCATGCATTGGAAGTGGTGGCACAGTGGTAAAGGATTAGAAGGTTGACTTAATAGATTGATCGCTAGTTGATATATGTATGAACTAGAATCCATCCTTGGAGTTCTAGGTGTATAATACTCAGGTGGATGATATTGATAAGTGTGACTATCATGTTTCTTGGAGATATCGAACATTGAACATAATATCCATAAGGGCCTGGTTGTCGATATGGATACTACTGCCTTGGTGGTGGCATTACCTACACTTACGGTTGTTGCCATTGTTACTAATATTTCTCTTGTGGTTGTGCATAAGCTCCACTTGGGTAATAAACTAGTTGGAAGAACTGTCTATAGTTACCTTGAGGGTAAGGTAACTATTTTGGTATTTTCTTTTTGACAAATCTTGAATTGAATGCATATGCCCCTAATTCTTGCAAGTATGCCATCATAGGACAACATCCCTTAGGATGTTCATACTGGCATAATTTACATCCTTCCTCATCCTTTGAGCTTGAGTTAGTACATTCTTCCATTGAAGCAACTTTGCCTTTTTATTTATAGTGTTCACGTTCATAGTCTTTTTTTCTTTTTTTTCTCCTTGTCCTTATTGAAGGCCTATTTAGTTCTTCTACAATTTTCAAAGCACCCGTAAATTTTTCATACACTAAGTACCACATCTTTTATACCTTGGTTACTATATCATTGATAAATTTTTGTATCAGTATACCTTTGTTGTTATGATTGGTATAGATACCAAGTGATGGTAGTGACCTTAGTGGTGATCACATTGGAGATGCTCCTCCTTCCCCTCTAGTTGCACCTTAGTTTCATTAGTTGGATCATGTCTTTGATTTATTTTTATTGTTGATAATGTTATGATGTTATGGCTAGTCTTAGTCATTGTTATTATGAGACTATTATTATTATTATTATTTATGTTATTACTACACAGCATAGCTTTGGCTACTGGAATCCTATTTATTTATTTTTTGTCATTGTTGATTAAACTCTAGTCATACTATGTGACTATGGCTATAAGTTATGGACACTTTGGTTATTATTATTTTTAAAACTTTTATTTTTTTAATACATTCTAGCATTTTTAGTTTTATGCATCTTATATGTTTCACATTTTGTTCATGTTATGAAGCTATGTTGGGCTACGTTCATTTAATTGTGTAGTAGTAAAGCAATATTTGGTAAAGTAAAAATGCAAGTTAACTAGACCAAAATGTAAGCTAAGGTATTAACATAGATAAAACATAAATAGGTCATAATGGTGTTGCTAATTTAGACTATGGTGGGCCATACATGTTGCCAATTTTAGTCCATGGCGAGCCATACGTGTTGCCAGTTTTAGGCCATGGTGTGTCATTCGTTGCCAGTTTTAAGTCATAGTAGGTTGTGACATTTTACCAGTTTTAGGCCATAGTAGGTCATGATATTTTATCAGTTTTAGGCCATAGTGGTTTTTAGTTTTACCAATTTTAGGCCATAGTAGGTCATAATGTTTTGCCAGTTTTAGGTCATATTGGGCCACAATGTTTTGCCAATTTTCGATCGTAACAGGTTGTGAAATTTTTCCAGTTTTAGGCCATAGAGGGCTATGATGTTTTGCTAGTTTTAGGTCATAGTGGATCGATATGTTGAAAGAAAAACTTTTTATAAACTTTATGTTTTAAAATTTTTATATATTTTTCAAGTTTTAAATTTCTTTTTGGTATTTTTAGGTTTTATGCTTTAAAATAGACAAGGTGTAAAAAGGTAAGTTGTAAATAAGAATGAACTATAGGCCACATGCAACATAAAGTTAAAAAAAAGGAAAAACATGATAATGTAAAGTGTTGCATGTAAATAATGTTTAAACTAAGCCAAGAGAGCAAAAAGGAAGGTTACATAGTTGTAGGCATGGGGGCAAGCAAATAGAAAGCATACATCAATCGTGTAAGTGTTTCCTAATCTTTGAAAGATTAGGTAAGGTGTAGAATGTATGTTGCAAAATCTTGTATTCTCTATTTTCGTCACTAACCACATCAAATGGGACCTCTTCCCATGGTGCATCCAAGGTTTCAATATTATTGGCTTTAGCCTCTTTTCCTCTATCCAACCTCTAGACTTCGTCACTGATAGTAGGAGTTTCTTCCTGAAACTCCACTTTAGACCCTTGTTCTATGTCAACATTGTTAATTTTCAAGGGAACTACACTATTGCCATGGATAATTATTTCACCTTTCTTGTAAGGTAGATGAATTTCTTAGTATATGGATGAGAAAAAAACTCATAATTAAGCTAACTAAGGCCTTCCTAGGATGAGATTGAATCCTGGTGTCTCTTCCAACATTAAGAAATTAGCTAATGTGGAGAATTGTTCCCCTACTACAAAGTCCAAGGAGATTGAGCCTTTGACTACAACATGAGATCCATTAAAGCATTTGAGAGCAGAAGTTGAGGTATGTTGTATTTGTTCTATTAGACCTAAGCATTCAACAATAGTATAAGGTATAATGTTAGTGGTTGCCCCATTATCCACATGTATCCTATGTACCTTGTATTGCCTCACTCTTATTGTTATGAAAAGAAGGGCCTTGGTTGTCTCACCATCCTAGGGATTGGTCTTGACTTTGCTATCATGAAACACTAGTGCTATTATCTTCATTTCTTCCATTAGTAAAGGTTGTACCATCACCACGTGGATGGACTCTTTACTAGTAGGGATTTCCTCATTGATAGGAATTGAGATCAAAATTTTTACTAGTACCTCATAGTGAGTAGTCGAAGTCATTACTAGGTCATACAAGCTAAGGGAAGTATTCTTCTATTTCAAAGACTACTTAACTTGTTAATAGCATTGAGGAAGTCTTTGTCAATGATTTTTGGCTTCTCATTCTTGTTATTCTTTACTTTCTTCATGTGCCCCAGGATGCAAACTTCATGTTTTAGTAGTTGTGGTTTGACCTCTTTTCCATTCCCTTGTGGCTTGGGGTCCTCCTTTGATTGATTGGTCAAAGTAGCTTGAGTTTTAGAGCTCATGGGGATGGATGAAATAGAAGTGATATTCAGCAGGCCCACCTCCTTCCATCCTTTGTCTTTCTTGTTTTCTTTCTTTTTATGCTTTGGAGCAAACTTTTTATGCTGTTTAGTTGGTGATTTGTTGTTGTTGGGCTATGAAGAAGTTGTTGCATTAGTCACCATGGGAGGACATTACTCTGTTGTAGTTGTTGGTTTGGTTGTAATGGAAGCAAGTAATCTAATCACAAAAGGTTCCTTGGGAGGTGTCGGCAATGGTATCCTTAAAAGAAAAGAGGGCCTTAAACTAGATGAAGTTGAAGAGCCTCTTTTATTGTGAGGAAGCACCCAAATCATGAATGGCTCTCATGTAGGTCTCGGGTTGTTGCTCATGTTGAATGATGCTATGGTGTAAGGACTATTGTTGGCATTCAATAGGTCTTTGTAGACCTACATGGATTAGTTCTATGGCCTAACCAAGTTCGAGGCATCAAGTAGCACCTCGCCATTGTCTATCATCTTCTATAGTTCATCCTTTAGGGCTAGCTAGAAATTGGTATCATGACTTAGTACTTGATGGTAGTGGTTGAATCAATACTTTAGGCATAGGTGGGTTATCCTTGGTTTCTAGAGTGGGATTCTTTATGATCATGCCTAACCAATCATGCCTCCTATAGGCATTCTCTATCATTTTCTTATATTGAATTCTCCCACTCTTTAGCAATTGGTTAAGGAGTTGAGATGGTTTCAAGGAAAACCTAGTGTACTTTAACTAACCTTTTCTCTCAAAGTTAGGCATTGTGTTGCTTGATGTAGAGGCCTTGGATGTTGATGGTTGTTATTTGTTGTAGGGGCCTTGAGTTGGTTCATTTTTGTTCCCTGCATGGTCTCATTGTCTTTGGCTATAGTTGTCATAGCTACATGGTTTTGTCTCCCCTTCTCCTTATCCTTCAGCATGTGTTGGTCCTTATACCCCATGTAGGCAAGGTTATGGTTGGCCTTAGCAACATCCTCTATTTTCTTAGATTGACTAAGTGATCATGGATCTAGGTAATATAGCTTGAACTTGATGAATTTATTGACCACCCCCTTGAAGATGGCCAGAAGGTGAATTTTAGCTACGGGTTCGAGAATGTTGTTTAGTAGAGCATTCAAGTGAGAATATAGATCCTCGAAGAAATGCATAGTACAAGTTTAATACCTTCCTAGTAAGAGACATAGGTAAAATCCTCATTATGGTATGAGGCCAAGCCTAAAATAACAAACACTTGGACTAGAAAGTGATAACATGAGCATTGGGATTGTACTTGGTAAATTGGGGTATGGGGATGCCCAAGGAAAGAGTTATTTGTGAGATAGTAGGACTAATAGGATCGTCCTCATAGAAATTCATGATCTTGACTATTTGGGTGATTGAAGCTTTAATATTATGTAACTCTTTCATAAGGTCTTGGATCATTTGGAAGGCCTGATCCAAGCCTTGGATCATTCTTGCGGGTTGTGGGATTTGCACATATGGTTTTGGTATGAGTTGAGAGGCTTGTAGCCTTGCGATGGGCTATGACATGAAGGGAAGAGATGCATTGTTGCAAAGGAGGCTAAATAATGAAAAGCAGGTTTGTATCAACACTTTTGGGATGAATGGGACAAATGATGTATGTGATCCTTGGGATACTTGAGGTCCCACAGCATGGAGAATGAATGAGTAGTGGTTAAGGCCATAAGTAATGGTCATGCAAAACAAGGCTATGTGATAAAAGGCATAAAGAAGAAGAGAGTCATTGATTGGGGCAAAAATTGTGCCTAGTGGGCCACTATGATAGGTGCTAGCCCAAACATGATAGGGTACATAGGAGAAGAGAGTTGAGGAACTTACACCTAGAGGAGACAGGAGAGCCTAAAGTGGGTGTGGTGGCTTTAGGAGCCAACTATTGAAAGAGGCTTCCCAAGAAGTTTTCAAGTTTGTGTTCAACCTCGAACTCATCATGTTCTTTGTGTTGGACCTATAAGCTTAACTCCCTATCTTACTCATCCATCTCAATTAAATAATATAGGATTCATGTGTGAGCATTATTTAAGGATATTTTGTCATATGGAGAAGGAATGTACTCCTTCTTGTTACAGTGGATCAACTCATATTCATGTTTGGATTCAACCTCTACACATGGAATGGGCAATCCTACCTAGATTTTTGAGCAAATGAAATTATAGTAACTTTCATCAATTATAGCAAAATCTAGGCTTTTCCCCCTTATCCCAAGTAATTACCTACATTCAGCCACAATAGGATCTTTTGGATCATAAACCCTTACTACATTTTGACTTGATGTCATGTTTGTCAAATTAATAGGTAAAACTATTGATTGGCTAAAAGACATTGTTAATTATTTTAATTGTTATTTTAAAATATTTTTAATTAATTAAATAAAAATTCTAGCTAGTGGAATTACCCATGGTATAAAGTGTTTTGGCTAGAAAATGGTTGTAACTGCAAATGTAGGTGTAGTGCAGGTTGTAGTGGCAGTGGTGTGCATTGCACTTAAGAAAAATATGATAATTTTAGTGCTTGTAAAATCAACTATGTTGGCTTTGCCAACAAGAGATACACTGGAGTAGGATATGCAACCAATTACCTTTCCCAAAAAAACTATGCTAGGAATACCTCCTTTTAGAAGAGGTGCATTGGTACTTGAAATATATGTGTAAAACATTGATTTTTCTAGGAGCCACACTGGAGCTCTAGGTGATATCATGATAGCTTTGGCCATGAGATTTCACAACAGGGGGTTTGGATGATTAGAGCTAAGCTACATTGGCCTTTGAACCACACAAAGGTAGGTTTCAACTAGGAAGAATGACAAGTTTTATTAGCAGCCACGCTGGCTTTAGAAAAGCTAGCAACTGCTATGAAAATTTTATAAAAACCCAAATCACCTACAATTGATATGCTTAGTATTAGTTGTAGAAAAATGACCAACAGCATTGGTTTTTCCTTAACAAAAATTTTTTATATAGGTTTTAAGTTTTTAAAATTGCAAAAAATTAATCTCTAGGAGGCAAATTAGATTAGGTGAAGAACTTGGGTGGAGACCCTCCTAGCACCAGAAAATTGTAGTGCCTAAAAAAATCGATTGTTGAAAAAACCAAAAATTTCAAGTAGAATAGTTTAAACCCTATATCCTAAGGGCCTCCAAGAAAGAGGTTATAAGGCACCCTGGATGATCTTATTGATCACCTAGAGACTTAGGAAGGATTAATAGAGGTAAATAAAATTTAAAAAAATGCAGATCCAATCTAAGAACAAAATACACAAAATAAAATCATGATAACTTGCACAATAAATGAACTATAAAACTTATTACAATAATAAAATATTAGAAATAAAGAATTTAAAATGTGTACAAATGGTATACCTGAATGCACAGGGAGTTACCTAAATGAAACTTGAAGCTTGTTGAAGCCACTAGGATGTGTTTTGCAATCAGCCTCATGATCCAAGTACTTTCCAACTTAGATTGTAAAAACTCCTTGTTAGTTCCCAACTAGGATCTGTAGTGTTGATCACCAAGGGATAAAAGAGGTGTTTGATGTTTTTGAATTTTGGAACTACGTTGGGAGTTTCAAATGCCTAGTTAGTTGCCAAATTACTCCAAAAGTCTTACAAAATTCCAAAGGTTTTTTGGTGCTCAAGGTTGAAAAAGGTTGTAAAATTTGGTCCACAAAAGAACTTGTTCAATGTATTTGCAATTTGCAATTTTCAGATTATTTTGAAAATTTTAGCCATGATTACTGATAGATTGATTTGATTTGCAGGTGTGTCAAGACATTATTTTCATTGTAGTTTTTTCATTTATGGTAAGTTTTGATGCACCTATGCCACTAAAACTACACTAGATACCATAAATAGTAAATGGAATTTTTCAACTATGCTAGCTTCACCCAACTATGCTAGTTATCATGGGAACAATGTTGGCATCATGGAACTATGTTAGAATTGTTGAAGCAACACTAGCCTTGTGAAGAGCCAAAAAACCAACCATTCCAACGTTGCCCTTGTGGCATCCACTCTAGGTTTGTGAAAACTATGCTGGCCACTATTGGAAAAATGAAAATGCAACATCTCCAATGCTGGTTATTGGTGGTTCTAGTGTAGTTGTGGTTATGGTCCACATAAAACCCATGAAAATGCCAAATTTGGCAATTCCCAAGGCATTTTCAGCCTTCCCAAGTCCAAATATAGACATGACATGAATTTTTGCACCTAGGAAATGAGGCTACAACAACTTATGTGGTATTTTTTTACCCCCAAAAGGTTGAACTATGTACGATTATAGCTCATGGACTACAAACCTTACATTTTCCTATAAAATTCTAGCCTTAAGTTTAAGGGCAAAGACTACAATGCCAAAGGGTCACAACATGAATTTTCTTGGTGGTGTTTTACTCATTCCACCAAAAGATTAATGTGCATAAAAATATAAATATGAACTAAGTACATAGAAAGTAAATTACATTAAAAGTAAATCTATTCTAAGTCAAAGTAATGCAATGAATATGAATCAATCTCCATCTTATTATCATTCATAGAATGTCTCTAGGTATAATGCTACTCAAAAAATATTTCATACAATTCCCTCAAATCCACACTATGAACAATCATTAACTATTTACTAAGATTATAGAAGAAACTGCAAGAGTTTGATTATACTATTGACTTAATGATAATTCTATGTGAAGGGTCTGCACGTATTTATAGGCTTTAGGTAACTTAGCATCAACGCATATGCACCAACATATCTAAGGATGCATCAATGGGGCTACATTGATGAGGATGTGTCAACGTAACTACCTATTACATGATGCTTCATCATACCCCCATGATTGACTAAGAACTCATCCTCGAGTTATATATATATGTATGGATGAAGTTCCATTACAAAAATTGTTGGGTAACCAATACTTTTACAAAATTTTATTTGAGTGGATACATTACAACATGATAAAAAGATTGGACAAACATTAAATTTTGCAAAAATGCAAAAGTCTTCAAAAATTTGCTAATCATAAATCTTCATTTTGTTACTAGTAGTAATGGTTTTTTCAAGCTTGGTCATTATGTTAGTGCTTATCTTTTATGTAGAAGGCTTTGAAGGGTGGATTGAAATCTCTTTTCATTAATCCATGATTTTCTAGGTCACAAACATATGATGTTTGAGATTTAATTATTGTATAGTATTATATATGCTATTTTCCATGAGCATATCCTTTTTTGACCTTCTCCTGGCCTCTTTTCCTTACCTTGCAAAAGAACTTTAATCTTAAGTGTTCTTTTTTGTATCATTTGCAGTCACCAAAAGATTAATGCTTGTTTTGACCATTTTTCCTTAATGATTAACCCTCTCCAAATTTCTAGTTAGCTAAAATGTAGAAAAAATTTAGCATTTAGGCTCAAGTTGACTAGGAAATAATATTCCCAAGCCTATGAGGTAACTAAAATCATCAAGTTATTTAAGTCATTTTGATTATTTTTACTATTAGTTACCCTAATGTTTGGAAATGAGGGTGTTTGGAAATTTTTAAAAATCACATCCTTAGCTCCCACGATAAATGAGCTCAACTCTGAAAGCTCACAAGTTTTCAAACAACAACAATCAAAGGTCTAGTTCATAAGATATTGAAAATGCACTGGACTATTGAAAATTATAAGGTTTCAAGATGATTAAGAAATATTAAATTATAAAACCATTAAAAATTAATCGAAATTAATGAGTAGTCCCAAAATCATGCATAAATTTAGAAAAGATACTTATGATATCCTTGACAATGTAATGCTTTGGTTCAAAGTCATGATCAATAAAAGTCATGTAAGTGGGTCCTCCACAAAGTAGGTTCCTACCATAATGCCCTTGCATAATCACTCCTATATATGTCAGTGGGCATCTTTGAAGTTAAATGTGAATCATGCCTTATTTCAAACAACACACGATCACCTTATTTGGAATCCTACACTATATTATACAAAACCATTAGGTATATAATTACATGCGACAATGAGGTAAATAATGGGATAAGAAGTGATTGTAGAAATTGGGATGTGAGGTATCTAACCATATCTACAAAAGGTTCTTGTGTTGATTTTGATTAAGATTACCATCATACCTATCCATCCAATTTTCATACCAAATCCATATCATTAATAGTGGCCTTGCATTGATATGCCCCTTCCTACCTATCATCATGAGTCCACAATAACCACAAAGAATGAGCATCACTCCACAAATAGAATAACAAAGTTGTTTTAGAGATTATCAAGAAAGAAATTTAGGACTTAGTTAGAGGGATGCACTTAGGCATGGATAACATGTCTTTCTAGCCCTATTACTAGTGGTTATATCCCAAGAGATCTTCAGAGAGGTATGTTTATTCTTTGTCTTTTTTCATTTTTCATTTTATTTTTTATTTTTTACGTTGAATGTGAACCACACATTACAAAGACACTATTCCTTCTATCGTCTATAGGAGAAGTGATGATACATTCCATGAGGAGTCATGGGTCTCAAGAAGAAAGTTAAGAAGATAACCCAATACATCATCTTGAGGTCACATCCTTTTCCATGTCCACTTTATCTTTCTTGCTTTATTCAAGGCACGATGATTATTAGTTAATTTTAGTTTCATATAAGAAGGACCATATTTCTTGAATCATAAACACCTCTTATTTATAGAGCTAGAGGGATGGATGATGTGTTCTCATTGCTTTGCATAATTATTTACCTAGTCATCTTGATAGCTTAGGATAAAGATGCAACGTATGGTGTTGGCTTCTACACCATGATTGGCAACATTATTAACAAAAACATAGTAAATATCCATGAAAAAAAGGATATAGCTCAAGAAAATAAAAAATTATAAAGAAAAGAAAAAATGACAAAAGGTGTCAAAAATTATAAAATAAAAGTAAAAATGCAGCTATTAGTTCTTGATTTAAGATGGAGCATCTCCCCCATGACTAAACTCATGGGTAAGCATTTGAAAATTTGATTGCATATTATCTTGGTTATATACCATAAGTTTCTCATTTATCATTTTTAGTGATTTAAGTTTTTGCTTCTTAACACTTGTAATATTGATGATAACTAGGTTTTAATCATTTGAAGACATATATTTAACTAGACTAGAACCTATTTTATTTTTAGAGGGACTAGATAAGTTTTCTTTTTTATTTTCTATTTTAGCTCTTAGGTCTTCATGTTTAACATCTTCTTTTAGTGTGTATAGTCAAAGCGTAAGATGTCCCTGTCTAAGTTTTCTATGTGGTTCATTTTCTTAGGACAAGAACTAATAAGTGGGTTGGATGTTTCCTTGCATCTTTTGAATGGTTTGGTATTCTCATTTTTTAACCACTAGGTGTCTTTTGATTTAGTGGCTATTAGGTAGATATAGTTTTTCATACACACTTGTTCCTCAAGTTTGTTATCGTTTGGTATAGGGATTGTGTTAACACTTCGAACTTTCAACCCACAACTTCATCCTTTATCATTATTAGTAATGTCTAAAATTTTTTGTCTCTTCATAATGATAGGCTTATCTTTTTTGTTTTCTATTGGATTAATAGTGGTTGTTGGCTTTTGCTTAGGATTATGAGACATTATTTTTGTAAGAAATGAGGGTTCACCAAATTAGCCTTGCACTAGTCCTGATGAGATAGTAGGTCTTCTAGTTTTATTCATATGTGTGGGAAATATGAAGAAATGATGTTTTCAATACTTATGCTTAGATATATTAATATTATCATTGACTTGTGTGTTCATGGCATGAGTGGAATTTTTCTATTAAGGTTTTGGTATCAATCCTTCCTACATTCTTGGTGGTGACATATGTTGGAGGGAAGTATGAGAGTATTAAGAATGTGATAGATGATGAAAGGCATGGGATGGTAATCCCACAAGAGCTGTTGTAGGTTGATGATATTTTGGAGAGTAGTAGTAGTCAGTTAAGGCATGGGAAGTAGAACCATTTGGAGAAATAGGTTGTCTAACATAATATCCATAAGGATTTAACTAGCAATAAGGATATTTTTGGTTTAGTAATTGCATCCCTCACAACTATGGCTTTTGCCATTATTGTTGATAGTAGTCTTGAGGTTGATGAGGAGTGCTACTTAGATAGTACTGTTGGTTGTAGGACTATCTATAATTTCCTTGTGGATAAGATAATCTTATAGGAATTTTCTTTTTCATAGACTTGGGATATAAAGTGAAAGCCCCAAACTCTTATAAATGTAACACAACTAGGTGATAGTCCTTCAAATGTTTATATTGGTAAATGTTACATCCATCCTCCTCCTTTGAATCTGAGTCTACAACCTTTTATACTACAGCCCTTTTCCCTTTTTGTTAATAATTATCCTTTCCTATTTCCTTATTCTTTTTCCTCTTCTTTTTTTAATCATTTGATCTTATTTTCTTTACCTTCTTCTTTATGATTTTCAAGTTGGTTGTAACTTTTTCATCCATCAACTCCCACATCTTAGCTACCCTTGCTTTAATCTTAGCGATAGACTTTTGTATGGCCAAGATTTTATATGGACTAAGGTATAGGTTCAAGATGATGCCTTGTATGTGGAGCATCCTATTAGGATCATGGACCAAATGGAGTGTTAGTTGCATAGTAGGATTATACCCATGATGAAGGTCTTATGGAGCCATCATCATTCTTAAGAGACCACTTGGAAGCTTGAGTCCAATTTACATTCTTCTCATCCTATGATTTTCTACAAGAAAAATTCTTAAGGGGAGGAAGATGTAACAAGTATTTTTTATATTCTTGATGTGTATGATCCTTGTTGAGATTGTAATGCTTGTGCTTGGGTGTGTGTTATACATGTTATTAGTTTAGTATACTTGATGATGATGAGCTTTAAGAGGCTTGGGTGTATTAATTTTATTATGTATATATTGGTAAATATATATATATTTACATATTTATATATTTATATGCTTTATTACCATCTAGAAAATGTGCACTAACTCCATTTTTATGTATGGCAAGATTTCAAGAGGATCAACTGAAAGCATGGCTTAGCATGATTTTCTTGATTTCTTTAGTTGAATTTAATGGCATTTTTATGATATGGTGTTGGTAGATGCATGTTTAATATTTTCTTAATTACTTTTATTTTATTATGAGAGGCTTAGTGGGATATTTTTTGGAAAAGTGGTTTTTAATGATGTTTGCTTTATTGATTAATTTAGCATATGTGGAAGTTACATGAGAATAGAGGGAGTTACTTGTGTGATGGAAAGGATTAGTGATAATATTCTTTTAGTTTAATAATTTTTTTTGAAAATTGGTTGTTTTCTTCTATTTCATGATTTTTGATTAATCTCCATTAAAACTTCCATAGCTCTTTCTCTCCACACAATTCTATGATTTGGGATAGACGCTATGGGAGATTGAAATTGGTGAAGGTGTTGGTGGATTCAGATTGGTTGTTTTGTTACTTCAATCTTTACCATACTGCTCTTTTCTATTATGGTTTTCATCATGTAGATTTAGACATAATTAATCTTGGGCCCTTTTCCTTTTATAGTTGTAGGTTTATGCACATTTGTGAGATAGGTTTTACATTAATTTTTCATATTATGTTGATTTTGTTTGTGGGCTTATGGATATTGTTTTGCATAATTAAAATTTTGGTTTGAAAAATTTTGTATGTGTAATTAATAATAATTGTACTATCATTTTCCTTAATTTCATGTATGGATTTTTTGAGATCTATGCCAACAATTTTTGTAGGATTGTACTGTCATTTTGTTATTTGTGAGCTCATTTGTTTGCGATTGAATGTTAGAATTGTTATAATTATTATGTGGTTATGATCTTGAATTTTAAGAGAAATATATGGATTAGTCTCTTTTAGTGAATGGTTTAAAGAGTTTTGGATTTTCCATTCATTTTGATATTTGTTTAGATCTATTTTTCCCTTTTCTGAATTTAAGCTTTTATCATGTGTTATGGTGATTTTCTTATTTCATATTAGACATGATTGAATTATTTTTCCAGTTGTTCATACCATGATCTTAGTTATTTGGATTTGAATCTGTTCATTCTTGAGTTTTCCCAAGCGTCATGTTTGTCAATTTGAGTTTCCCTTCTTTAGTTGATTCATTCGATTACTCTTCGTCTTGCATGTTATTGTTCTTGAATTAATGATCTCTTTCCTATGGTTTTCTTGCCATTTCCATTATTTTGAATCTCTTCTCGGCTATGTGCTAACCTTTCCTAGCTTATTCTAAATGTATTAGGTCTTGGTAAGATACCTTTCCCCTCAAGCTTAGCAACCCAAAAATACATCTCATACCTCTAGAGATGTCTCTACATATATTTCTTTACCCTACCTAAGATGTCTCTTCCTTAGTGAAGACATCCTCACTTCTCTAGATATGTCTTACCTAAGACATCTTAACTTTTCTAGAGACATCTTCCAATCTCCGTAGATGTCTCATCCTAACCTAAGACATATCCATCTTTCCAAAAATTTATCTAGACTTCTAAAGATATCTCCCATCTTTTATAGACATCTCTCTTGAAAGCTCAGCTCCATAATAAGCTTATCCTTTGTGATGTTTGTCTTTTCAGTTTAGTATAAAACTTAGTTTCCCTAGCCTCTAAGCTTTCCAATGCCTTGTCAAATATTTAACCTTATTGAATTGATAAATTCTCATTTTGGTGTTTAGATGTTGTATATATATCCTTTATATGATGAGTATTACTTGGTCTAAACCTTGATTAATTTATGGTTTTTTCCCCATTAATCATCACTGATTTTTATCTTGGCCATTTTGCTGATTTCCCATATCCTTGTTGTAAGCATTCTTCCATGTCAATCTTTTTAATCTCCTCATTAGGTCTTAACTTTTGATATACTCTTCTTGGATATGTAGATGTCTCATTATTTGGATGTTGATCATTACATGGTTGTTAACTGTTGATTATTTTTTTTCTTCCCATTGTTCTAGCTCAATCAGTTTTTTGGAAGCTATGGTCACGTTTTCTCTTCTTGGGTTTTAATGATATCTTGGGATATTGATGAGATATGTGAGATTTCTTAGATGTTGGATTTGATTCCTTGTAATACTAAAATTTTCATGAATTTGATTTGGGCTTGATTATGTCATGTTATTCCTTAGAATGGTATCCTTATAATAATTCCTTGAATTGTTGGATCTCTTGATGAGAAGGATTCTTTTGTTTTTTTTTTTATTTTTCTATACTATCAATTTAGTTTATCATGTTTGTATATCTAATGGATGCTTTGATGATGAAGCTAGAAATAGGCTATATGACCAATTGGAGATGGTCTCCCTAGAGGTGGTTTCCTTATTAATCCTCATTAGGATGCATTAATGTGGCTTTCATAGTAGGCCTCATTCTATGCGAGAGGATGATTCTATGGCTTATTAGTCCTTTTTATTTGTTGCCTCTATAATCTTAGAGGTGATGTCATGGGTGACACCTCTAACATTGATATGTTTGGAAAATGTTGAAAGTAAGTCTTGGATGTTGTTTTGAGACTATAATAAATTCATACACATTGTAATCTAATATTTATTTTGGATAAATTTTTCTTTTGACATTTGGCAACTATACAAGATAACATGATATACACATTTGACACTAAGTGCAGTGCATGCTAGCCTCTTTATTTGCAGTGATGGTTGGAGTTGGAAAATCATAGTTTTGATACTATTTGATGGCTAGATGTTTTGGTATACATTATGTGCTGGTTTAGATGTTTTTAAAGCTAACATTTTTTTCAAGTCAGTCATGCTCCTCCTAACTTCCATGAGATCTACTTATTCTTTAGTTGGAAATGGTGCCAAGGTTTCTTACTTAGTTTATACTAATAACTTATTTTATTTACAAGTTGATCAGATTGGAAGGAGATGGGAAATCTTGGATGATTCTTTGAGTTATTAGTTTGATTAATGATGTTATGTTTCTAGTTTCAAATTTGGCTAGTTATGTATTTAGCTTCTAGCATCGTATAAACATTATCAATCTTTTTTCAATTTTGGATATATGGATATTTATATGATTCAAACCTTGATATCATGTTGGTTTTATATATATTCAAAGATTCAGATTTACAATTTATTTTTTCTCTATTTATTTAAATTTTATTTTTGGCATATATTTTTATATTTATGCATTTTATCTTCTTTTGTTTAGTTTCCTCTCTTCCTTGGATCATGTTTTTATGCTAAGTTCCCTTATTTTCTTTTACTACATAGTTTGTTTATATCTTGACCCTTGTCATAACCAATTATTTTATTAGGGATTTTGTCCAACATAATGTTTTGCAACCTCAAGCTTAAGAAGAAGGATGTTACAGTTAGTACTAATGTTATCATTAGTTCTAGAGGGTCAAAACTATGGTTCATTGAACTTAGAAGGGGAGGGGATGAATAAGTTCTCCAAATTAAAAAATTTTCACACAAAAGCACACACACTAAATTAACATGATAAACTTGCGTAGTCCATACTCAAAGGGTAGATTTCTTGCACACCTTTGGACTTTGTTACACTCAAAATGTGATTGAAGGGTCCACATCCTATATAGTCTTCAAGCCTCACTCTAGAGTGTTTTGCTGTAGCACCAACCACTCAACCCCGCAAGGTCCTGTCCAGCTTGGAATGTGATTTCTAGGTTTCCACAACCTTTACAACCTTGAGCTCCATGGAGTGTTGTACCACAACACCAATAACTCAATCCCATAGGATCTTGAGTAGCTCAAGCAAGATCAACCTCGCAAGGCAATAGGAGAGAACAATTACAAGGGATAGATGCAACTTAGTTTGTTGATCCTTGTATGTTAAGGTAGAACACACTTTACAATGAACAAATGATGGTATAATGAAGAGCAATAGAGATTACAATGATAAAAAATAATGTGTATTTCCCAATGCATATGATGTCTTCTTATAGCTCCCATGTTTCTAAATCCATCTTGGCACTTATGCAATTGCTAGCCAATAGTCACTAATGGTTATGGAAGACGTCTTCTTGATGCATGAGATGTCTTTCTTTATTTACCTTCAATTCTGAAAAGATGTCTTTCTAAAATCTTCATTTTGGAAGATGTCTTTGTCAAATGGAAGATGTCTTTCTGGAACTTGCCTTCATTCTATGAAGACATCTTTGCTAATGAAAGATGTCTCCACCTGGTGAAAGACATCTATTATTTCTTAAGAACATATTTGCCTGTGTTCACTCCAAATCTTCCAAGACATCTATCCTAGAGATGTCTTTCTTTAACTTTCTTTGTCCTTTGAATTCATCGCTCCTTGTCCACATCCTTGATCTTTCACATGCTTTGATGACGACAACTTTGCTTATACATTATCTAGTCCTTGTTCATGTTCTTTGGAATTCTTGCATATTTATTTGAGACCTTGTGGACGACCTTCTCCTTTGAGCTCTAAATCAATTTGTTTCTTGTTTTCTCTATAGGCTTTACCTCATCTTGGTTTTCCATGTACATTGTCCCTACAAACACAATAACCACACAACCATGCAAACAATCTTTAACTCCATTTTACTTAATGTTTTGACATACCAAAAGGTCCATAATCTCCCCATTTTTGGTGATGTTCAAAATTTAAGAAGATGGGTTAGTAATCATACAAATATAACCATACTAACCATACTACTCTCCCCCTTTTTGAATAGCAGCAAAAAGGATAAAGGACATAAACTTGGTTCAAAAGAAAGATAGATCAATCAGTTTTAAATAATATTTAAAATCAAAAATCATGACATAAGCATAAAAATATATAGTAAAGCAAGAGAATCAATTGTTTAGCACCAAGTTCTAGGAAGAGGTGTCCCTAATTTGTCAAGAATTAATCTAAATCCTCTAAGTGATATTCAACCTTGATGCTTGAAGTGAGGTATGAACGTTGAAGAGCAAGTAACCTATCTCTAAAAAGATAAGTCATTAGTAGTACATGGTTCTTTTAATAGTCAAATATTCTCCATCTTAGTGACTATCAGCAAAAGAGAGCATATCTATATAATAAGGAGAATATAGCAATTCCTAACATGAAATCAACCATGCTAAATACCAAATTCTACATCGCAAGGTAAACTATTCATGGATGATTCAATCAAAGCTATAGATACTTAAAAAAATGATCATGGTCTTGCTCATAAAATCAATTAGTTGCTTTACAAGAAATAGGTACTTCTTGCTTTAGCTTATGATTGAATATTAAAGAGGTAGGCTGTTAATTCAAAAACAATGAGGACCAACAACACAAATTGATGCTAAAGACCAAAGGTAAATCATGGAGGAATAAGAAGTCTATCTACTAGAAACAATTGTTTTATGGCAATGTGTATTTCTAGATTCACCCAAAAAGAAATCAACAATAGAATATTAGAGCTATGAGAAAAACATGCATATTTTGCTTTTTGTATAATGTAATACAATAAACACAATCATTCAAGATTTTTCCATTACAAAGAAGATACCTCTTGAAATCCTTTTCTTACTCATTGTGGTTCTTGGCCAAAGTCTCCAAAGACTCCCCCTACATTAGTGGCCTCCAAGATGATTGAGTAGGCTTCTCCTGCACATGTGTTTCTTATCTTGGGCTTTCAAGATAGACGTGCAAATATCACAAAAACACTATAACTGCAGGTTAACATTAGGCTCAATTATGGAGATTTAGGTCTTCAACCAACAATATTGATAGAATTTTTAGAGGTTTTTCTTATCTTATAAATGACAAAAACATCTCAAAGACTATGAGCATAGAAACATATCATTACAAGAATTTTAGATTAAGCAAGATTGAATGCAAGATAAGAAATCAAACTAAAATTGTTATAAGATGAAGATTGAAGGGAAATTATTATAAGTGCTATTATAAATCTTCACAAAACCAAATATATCAATATCATGAATAAATGTAAGAAATGCTCTAGACACTTATTCCACCATTTTTTATCTATACAATACATAGATAATTTTGGACTTCTCATACACTATCCTTATTAACTAGTAAGCAAAGAGATAGAAAATTATCTTGACTTACCTTGCTTGCTAATAAAAAGAGAAGATTAATGGAGTTTGATATGAGGTCCCCTATCATGAATTACCTCCTCATCTTTATGTTCTCTTTCATTAGACTGTGTATGTGATGTCTCTATTTGTTCATGTTCCTTGGGATAGAACATTTGATCACTTTTTGCATTATTTTTAGGACTCCACTTCCCTTCATTTTCACTTATTGGTACTTGCACAATTTTCTTACAAAAGCCTTTTTGACAAGACTAAGCATTAATCTTATTTTGATCATTATGAGTATAGTTAAGAGTTTTCTTACAACCATAATTTCTACACACAAATAAAATATTATCTTCATGATCAAAATTATCAAACCTTACTATGTTTGAGCTTGGGCTAGAATCTTCATGCATTACTTCTTCTAAATTCTTTAGTTGATCTTCAGGAGTCTCCTCTTCTTGAACCTTGTTGCAATCCTTATTAAAAGAGGTTAGTGGTTGAATCTTACCTTTTGTGTCTAAGATCTCTTCTTTCATTTCAGCATGAATAGCATCTAACTTAGAAAGTACTAGTTTCTTTGCTTTCCTAATCAAATGATGCAAAAGAAAAATTTCTTCTTTAAATTCACTATACCTCTTGCCACACTTACCATCTTATTCAACCACATGTGAGGAATTTTCATTGGTAAGTTTATGTTTAATCCATCTTATTTAGAATGCATACAAGATGTGGATACTTATCCTTTTCCTCTTGTATCCATTTGTTGCAAGGCTTGATGATTCCGGTGGAGCTATCAACAGGCAAAGTGTAGTCTTTAAGGATTCATTTCCACACTTCAAACTCCATGGATTCAAAAAACCCTTGCATTTTTGCTTTCTAATAGGTAAAGCTAAATTCATTGAACATGGTGGATTTGTGTAAGATGTCCCCTTCATTGTTCATTCTTGAAGTTTATGATGATAGAGATGAGTACCAAGCTCCAATACCACTTGTGGATCATTAAACTTAGAAGGAGGGGAGATGAATAAGTTTTTCAATTTAAAAATTTGTAACACAAAATCACACACACCCAATTTAATGTGGTTCCCCAACTTGGCTAGTCCATACTTGAGGGTAGATCACTAGCACACCTTTGGACTTTGTTGCTCTCAAAATGTAGTTGAAGGGTCCACACCTTGTATAGTCTTCAAGCCTCGATTTGGAATGTTATGCCACAACACTAGCCACTCAACCCTGCAAGGTTCTATTAGGCTTGGAATGTAATTTCTAAGATTCTATAACATGTACAACCTTGTGCTCTGCACTAGAGTGTTAGATTGTAGCACCAACAACTCAATCCCATAGGATCCCAACAAGCTCAATCAAGATCAACCCCACAGGGCAACAAGAGAGAACAATTATAAGGGATAGATGCAACTTAGCTTGCTGATCCTTGTACGTTGAGGTACAACACACTTTACAATGAACAAATGATGATATAATGAAGAGCAACTAAGATTACAATGATAAACAAATGATTTTACAATGATTACACAATGGTTTGCACATTTCCCAATGCATATGATATCTTCTTATAGCTACCATGTTTCTAAATCCATCTTGGAACTTGTGCAACAACTAGGAAATAGTCACTAACGGTCATGGAAGACGTCTTCTTCATGCATGAGACATATTTCTGTATTTACCTTCAATTCTAAGAAGACATCTTTGTTATAGATGTGCTCTTCAATCATAAACATCTTTTCTAATTCTTAATGAGGTATTCCTTGGCATCTGAGCTAGCCTCCATAGAGTTCATTTACTCCCATTACCTCCATAGAGTTATTTTAATCTCATTAATAAGGCTAACATTTCTACTAATTTTAACATCAACATCATCATCATCAATTCAACATTTTTAGTAAATAGCATTGTTAAGTATTTATTTTTGCATTTGGCTTTAATGATAAATTTCTCATTGATTCTACCAAGTGTAAGTCATTAAAATCTACTACTTAATCTCATTTTGAACTAGAAATTAAGGCCAAACTCTAATCCAAATATCTAAACCTCATTCAACATTTTTCTTACTTTGACATTGTATTCAAATTATTATTTAGCCCTCCATATGAGGACTTATCTTTTATCAAAGAAATAAAGTATTCTTTATTCTTTAGTAAGGGAATCTTGTGACCCTCCCTACATATCAATCTCACACATAATCTATTATCAATAGTTCATTACATATTTCAATTATCATCATCACACATCCATGTATTATATTTCTTACTTTTAATCATTTTCCCTATCATTTGTAAATGTGAGCATTAGATTAATTTTGCATTCAATTACTAGAGTATGCTTCTTCATTTCATTATCATTAATTTGTCAATAGTTACATAATCTTTAAGACTATTTACAACTACCAGTTAAATGTTATCTATGAGGTTGCTATAAAACAATTTCTCGACAATGCCAAGATCCATTTCATGATAAGGTATCCAACATGTCATGCAAGCACAAATTCAATGGCATACTATAAAAGATATTGAGTTTTACATAACTATTAGCTAATATTTAGGAAGTACCCATTAGACCAAGACTAGGCACTAGCCTATGTTAGAATATTATTTTTATTTTATTTGTAGAAATTAGTTTTTCCATTATTTTTTCCACTAGATTACCCTTTTGCCCAACAATACCTTACCCTTGTAAGAAAAAAATACCTCACAACCATCCTATGAGAGATCATCTAAGCATTTTACTGATATCTAGGATATAGAACTAGATAAGGAGATCCTACTAGTTTGAAAAATAAGTAGATCGAGATTCACGCTATCAACTAGGACCCTGCTAAAATCTTAGATTCAAATCTCATTTCAAGTTTCTTTGAGATTTCTTTATTGACCTACAGTTTTTTCTAGGGTTTGGAGCCTATTTGAAAGATTTTAGTTATGTGAATATTTATTACTATAACATTTTCATTTTAGGTAGTGTAATGTAATACATTAATCTATTTTATGGGTATTTGGGTATTAATGTAATGTAATACATTAATCTATTTGGAAGTGTAGTGCACATATATCTTGACTTATCTCTGTTTGTTCAAAAATTGTTTAATGAAATGCATGGTATTTAGATCTAATTATTTTATTAATATTTTTTAAGTTTTATATATTTTTAATATTTATTACCATGCATGAAATATTAGCCAACATTTAGACCTCATTTAATCTTATTTTTGTCTCTTTTTAATTTTGTCAAAATTTTTAGTTGTAACACTAGGGTTTTGAGCTATAATTCATGTTTTTCATCTTCAAAATGGTATTATACATTGACAACTTAGAATATAAATTTGCTCAACTTATAGGCACAAAGCCCAAGGTTACCTTCCCAATCCATCGTGATCTCTATTACAAGTTGTGATGTATATCATAATGAATATTAATGGCATATTTTGACTTAATTAAATAAATTCAACAAATTTTATAAAGTGATCCCTGACCTCTGCACAATAGAAAATTCAAAAAATTATGAGAAATATAGCTTTTTCGACTACTCAAAATGCTTCTAAATGTGAAAACAATAACCAATGACATTGTAACAATTTTAGTAGCTTAGAATAACCTCTAAGAGTTGAGATTTCTCTTTGGGAATTTTCAATATTTTTTTTCATAAATCATTTAGACTTATATCTTCAATCTTAGCATTTTTTGTTCATCTTAATATCTTAAGCAGTAACAGTACCTCCGTTTACTTAGATCTACTTTGACATTGTTTAATGATTTAAAGATGCCTCCCCACCACTCACAAATTATTTATTACATTATATTATGCTTGGATACTAGAACATTTGGTTTTAGTTTGAATTTTTAGCTATTAATGCTATAAATCTTTGCTATGACTACACAGGTTGTCTTCTTAGTGGTGACCTAGATACTTATGTGATCAGCTTATTTAGTAAGTATCACTAACTTTGTAGTGCTTATATGGGTTGTCATCTCAATAGGAAGCCAAATACTTATGTGGATCATCTCATTAGTAAATATCATTTTTTTAGTTCTATTTCTATTTAGTTTAGTGTGTGGTGGTGTAGCCTCTTATAAATTATTCTGCTTTTAAGATTTTAATTTTGTTATTATTTTGTTATTTAGATTTTTATCTATGCATGTCTATATTGCTGGTTGCTAACTTTTTATTTATAGTTATCCTCTTATGCATGACTATCCAACTACCTGGTACCTTCAACCAAAATCCACAAGGAAGTAATTTGTAGCTTATTAATCTTTATAGTGCCTATGTGAGTTATATTCTCAATAGGAAGTCAAATACCTATGAAACTTGTCTTGTTGATAAGTATCATTTGTTCAATCTTGGTTCTATTAGGTTTAGTGGATGATGATGGAGCCTTCTTTCAATTGTTCTAATTTTGAAAGTTTAATTTGGTTATTATTTATTATTCAACTTTTCATCTATGCATGTTTTCCTTTATTGGGTGCTAGATCTTTGTTTGGAGCTACCCCCTTAGGCATGACTATCTATCTATTTTTCACTTCAACCAATACCCATAAGGGAGTATTTGGTAGCTTATTTACTTTACTCAATCCTAGGACTAATTTCCTTTATGTTTTTATGCCTTTTAAGTGATTCATTTAGTTATGATAAGGAGTATTTAGATGACTAAGTTAATTCTTAGATTTCCTTTTAGAATACATTTTTAGCTTAGTAATTAAATTATCAATTATCAATTACTTATTTCTAACTTATAATATTTAGCTAGGATTTCTATGCTATGCAATTTTCAATGATAATTTGGATTTGCATTTTTTATATCCTTAGTGTAGGCCTAACTTGGACTTGTATTCTAGTTTAGCAATGTTCATTATGATTAGTATTTTACTTGGGATAGTCATTAAAACCCAATGTCCTTGTGTAAAATTTATATATATATTATATATATATTATATTTTAATCCATTATATTTTCTAGTTATTGTAATGCTATTTTTGCCTTCAGCATTAGGACTTTGTCCTATTTTTGAATAGCAAACAGATTAGGTTTTGTATGCATGGGGCTATTCTTAGTCTTACAATGTTGTTTTTAATCTTTTTTTCTTAGAGTTTTTTCTACCCCTATGCATCTGTTTTATAGATCTCTAGTGCTCTACCTATTCTACTTTTTTCAACATTCAGCATCCATTGGTTTTTATTAAGAAACACTTTATATTTTCTACATATATTTTTATTCTTTAAGTAATGCCTATCCAGCCTAAGCAGGGTTTATGGGATGTTACAAGTTAGTATCCGAGCTAAAGGTTTGACAAGTATTCTCATATTTGTGATGTAGCGATGCTACAAAGAAGAGACAAAGAGGTCCTAAATAAGGTAAATCCTAATCAAACCAGTGGGAAATGTAGTGCTTGGAAACTTCAATGTAGCACAAAACAATTTTAACTTTGGATCCATGGGCCTTGCAAAAGCATTTGAAGTGCCCTGGACAATCTTTTTGATCATCCAAGGACTTATAAACTTGGTACCAATGAGCATATGAAAAGGAAATTGACACACTAGATTCAAGTGTAGATAAATGTAAAGCAAAATGTGGCAAACAAATGAAACTACAAACTTGTACTAAATGGATAAAAAATTCATGGAACCAAAGGTTAGAAAATACAAGTTTTGAAAATTTTAATGCCAAAGAGCTCAAAGGAAAAATTTTTGAACTTGATATAGTTGATAGGATGTGTTCTGTAGTCGAGATCTATCCTCAAAGATCCTATATGATGTACCCTTTGAACTTTACTTGTCACTAGTTTCTTCTACCATTTTGATGTGCACTAGGAAGAAGATGATTGCTAACTTTTTGGTATTTGCACTGCCCCAAAATTCTTGAGTTCAATCTGGATACAAATGTTTTTGAAAGTCCTTACAATGAAATAGGTCTTTGTTTAAATAGGTCTTAGGTCTTTATTTTGTTGCTGGTTAATTCTGGCATGATTGCTAACAAATTTCTAGCAAACTTCATTACACCTAGAACACCTCCATGTGGCATATGAATAGTTTTCGCTAATTTTATTCTCCATACACTACCTCTATATGCTACCCAACCTAAAGAATCTCCATACTTAGTGTATGGAATTAAAACCCAAATATTGTACATTGTCTTTATAGGTTGTCCAATGTATAGAACTACAATGCTCAGTGTACGAGGATAAGATATCATATTTTGTAGCTTTTGAAGCACTTTTAACCTCCTCAACTAGCATACATGGATTTTTCAACTTTCACAAGCTAGATGTTCACAATGTAATTAAATATGTCCATAACTTCCATAATAATAACAAATAGAATTTATTAATCTAGCTAGATGTTCATACTTGGGTGTATACCTCCATTTTTGTTATATACTTGTGGATGCTTCAACATAGAAGTTTTTTCTCAGTCCTATTTTTCTATTTGAGTCTCTTTCTCGTCCCAGGAAGATCTCCTTCCCTTTTGTAAATTTTTCATTAATGAGCTTCAGGTCCGCAAGTTTCTTGTTGATTTTCTCATGAGAAAAGGTTAGCTTTTGTATCTCAACTCTTAAGTTTGAATTTTCCTTTTCAAAATTTAGGTCATCTTCGATAATATTTCTAATTTGATTTATATAATATGCAAAGCCTTTTTCATTTTGATGCACAAATTTTTAAAGGAAACTATCTCTTTGTAAAGCAGATGATACCTTTCTTCAATCTTATCTTTAGATTCTTGAACTTCTTCTATATCTTTGATATCGTTGGTGATGAAAGCTTCATGTACAAGTTCCATGCAAATAAATTGTAAACTTGGCAAAATAGCATTGGTTTTTTCTTCAATGTATTCATCATCTTAGCAAGTGTAGATATTTTTTATTTTCTTTTCTTCTTTGATGTGCTTCTTTTTCTACAACCTGTTTGTACTAGGACATAGCCTTTACCATCATAAACCCAACATTCTATAGAAGAAACATCAAAATTTGAATTTTTAAAATTCTTACCTTTAATCCTTGATTGATTGAAGTTCTTCTCTGTTCATGCTAGAAGACTTTTTACTCTTCTTGAAAAAACAACTAGTTCATCATTACTATTTTCTTCACAATCATATGGCTCTTTATTTTTCTTGAAGCTTTCAAGGGTTATAGGTTTCTCCTTGATAGAACCTTTACTTATGAGATTCTTCTCATTTGCTACAAGTACACTTTGTAGCTCTTCAAACTTTAAGGTAGAAAAATCCCTAATTTATTTTATGGTAGTAATTTTAAGTCTAAATTCAGGCTACAAGGTTTTTCTCATTTTGTGATAACTTCACTTTAAGGTAGAATATTTCCAATTTCTTTGATGGCTACTACTATATCATTAGCTCTTGAAAAGTAATCCTTGATTCTTTTCCCTTCTTCATTTTACATTTTTCTTATTCACTTTGCAAAACTAAGAGTTTGGATTATTTTATTACAAAGGTTCCCTCATAGATACTTTCCAATACTTCCTAGATTTCTTTGGTAGATTTGTAGCTAGGTATTCTATTGAACTCAAGTTTACTAAGGGCACAATAAAGATAATTTCTAGCTTTAGAATCAAACATAAATTTGCTCTTCCCAATATCGGGCCACTCACCTCTTAGCTTGGGAGTGATGATAGTTTCTTCTGAGCTTGTATTCTTGATTGAGATTGGATGAGAGTAACCTTCTAGGATATATTGTCATACTTCAAGCTTCATGGATTCAAAGAATCCTTGCATTTTTTCTTTTTAGTATGCAAAGCTGATTTCATTGATCATTGGTGGCTTCCTGTAGGATGATCCCTTCATTGTTCAAACTTGCTACACTCACACAAAAAGTACTAAAGCTCTAATGCCACTTGAAGATCAAGAACTTAATGGGGTAAATAAGTTCATGCCAATAATACATAAATTTTTCATAGTTAATTTTACATGGTTCCCTAACATTGTTATAATCACACTCAAAGGGTATAATATTTATATACCTTTGGACTTTTTTTCGTGAAAAATGTAGTTTCAAGGGCACCATAACCTTTACAAGGTAAGCTCTCTAACTTAGCAAGGGATATTTATCTCAAGAAACACATCCATCCCCTCAGGATCCAAACAAGCTATCAAGCTTTACAAGGGATGCCTTTCCTCAAGAAGCTCATCCAATCTTAGAGGGCTTTCAATAGAAAAAAAAGAAGAAAATCAAGGAAGAATTATATGAACACTTCAAATTTCTTTCTTTGAAGTTGAATACAAATTACAATAGAAGATAGAGAATAGAAGATCTTAAATTCACTGAGGTATGTACAATGATTATTCAATTACTTATCCTAGGATTGTCCTTTCCTCTTAGGTATGTCCTTCCTTTATAGCTTTGTTTCCCTCCATTTACCCATTGGAATCCCTATAATGGCTAGAAATGACCACATGAGACATCTTGATCATGGCTAGAGATGTCTTGCTAATTTTCACAACTTGTAGGGTAGACGTCTTATCTAGGTAAAAGATGTCTTATGGAGAGTTGGGATGTCTCCCTAGATGGCAAGAAATCTTGGAGGAGATGTCTTATCTTGGGACAAGATGTATTGTCTCTGAAGAAGACATCTCTTATTTCTCAAAGATGTCTTATCTGAGAGAAGGTTTTCTTAGTAGAGATATCTTTTGTTAGTAGAAAACATCTTGATTGTAAGATGTCTTCTCTTAAAGTTGGGATGTCTTCTATCCTTAAGATGTTCTTCGAATCCTTGCATGTTCTCAACATTCCAATTGTCAATTCTTGCTCATTTCTTAATCTCCTTGATGTTTCAAACTCAACTTCCTTAGGCCTACATAGTCCCATGAAACATATTAAAAAATTCTCCATTTTCAAGGTTTTGACACATCAAAAAAATCAACAGATGAAACTAGATCCAATGTCATATCCTGGGCTATCATGGAGCATCTTAATCTTAACAAAATAAGTAATATATTCTAAATACAACTTCTCTTTGATTTTATTCAATGAGGCTAGAGTAAACATCATAGGAGCAATAAAGTTATCTTTTTTAATAGGAAGTTGCATTATATCTGAAGCTATTTTCATGGTAATTAGATACTTTTTTGGCATCAATGTTATCCTAGGTAGACCTTAGTTAGCTTATCATCATGCAATTTCCTCACCCATATACCAGGAAATATATTTCCAATGTAAGAACATAAATAGGAAATACATTACTAAAGCATAACAACTCTAAGAACTACATTTCCTTTACCTTTTTCTTTATTTATTTCTCACTTTTCTTTTTACAAGTGCTTTCAATTCTAGGAATTTTATTTATTTTATGTTATTTTCTTACTTCGTTTACTCCTATTATCCTATCCCATTTAACATTTTTGTAAGCTAGCTTTTCCTTATGTTTTATTTTATTACTTAGCTATATCTTTAATTACATTTAGATTTTCCATTTTGATAAGTTGTTCATTTTTATTTTGCAATATAAAGATCGAAAAACATAAAAATACAAAATCTAAAAAATCATAAAAAAATATAGAAACCTACAAATATATAAAAACATAAAACTATATAAATCATAAACATATAAAAAAAATCCATAAACACAAGTAGTCCTTGTAACATAGCTCAAATGTCCATCATAGGTACATTCCAAAATAAAACACATCATACCTAATAAAAAAATAAAGGTCAAAAATATAGTCCACATTCTAACATCTCATCCTCCATCACTCCTAGTCATTTGTGTCTAAACCATTGGTAGGAAACATCTTTCCTATTACTTTTACATCACCTTCTTTCTGGGTCCTACTACCTAAAGCTCCTAGTGCATGCACATTTATACAAATACATAAGCAAAAACATGAACATTAATAAAATACATAAAATAAAGAAAAAGTAAACTATAAATATATATTAGCTATAAAAATCATCACAAACTTAGCAACTCAAAATGTTTTTTCTTACCCATTGATGCATCACTATTACCCACTCCACCTTCCTCTTCTCTCACTACTACTACCTCTATAGTCACTACATTTCAATATTCCTCTATTAGCTTTTGTGTAATATGATAGTGAGTGAGAAACATAAATCCTAAATCATCTAGGTTCACATCATACATCTCTAGAATAACATGCTCATCTACACTAGCCTTTATCTCAACTCTACTATCTTCTTTCTCCCTAGAACTTGGTAGTAATTTTTCCATATCCTTGTGATTTACCACAATACACTTCTCAAAAATATTCAATAAATTACTAATTCCCACCTTCTCTATCAATAAGTCTCTCTTTCTCTTAGCATTCTTTTCATTCCTAAGCTGATTTGTAAAAAACAAGGCTTTTTTCTTATAAAATAGCTTAATCCTCTTCTATTGATACTTTGAATGCTCCCACATTATGTAGTTATCTTTCATCTTAGTATTCAGCTTCTTCATGATCGACAACTTACACTACTGAATCATGTGGATAGCCACTAAGGAATAATGAGAATCATGCAACCACCAATAGGAATAAGCTATAAGATTTTGGTTGTGCCACCTTGTTTCTATACAAATCAACATTTAAATTTTCTATCCTTTGCTATAGTTGTTCCATCTATACCATGATCTTCTTATTATCTTTCTTGATGATCATTATCTTCATCATCGAAGCAACATTAGCATCAATTTTCTTCATAGCAAGAGAAGCCATCTTAACTACATATCTTGCTAAAGCATTTATTCTCTCCTACACCTTGGGATGTTCAAACTCTAGAACTTGAAAATCAAGATCCATAACTAATACTTTGTTAAGGTTAAGCATGATCTAGAAATCTACAAAACAATTCATTCACCATCTTAATAATATATCAATTGATTACCACTATCACAACCATCAATAACATAAAACAAACTTTCCAATGTTTGTTATGACCCTTAGCTTCTTTGTAAAGCTTTCCATTATTGCCTTGATTAACATATCCTTATTAATGTTTTTCTAAATCATTTTTCCCAACTCTAAAAATATACATACATATACACATAAACATCATAATAAATCCAAAATTTAAAAATAAAAAAAAACATATAAAAGTTCAAATAAAACCACTAACTTACCAAATGATATCTTTTCTCCTCTTGTTAGTTTACCTACAAGCCACTTGCTCCTAGCCTCATCAAAAATGAATTCCTTCCTAGAGGACAAGAAGCCAATAACTCTAGCAAGGGACAACACTATATGATCATCTATATCTTTGAAGCCATGACCCACATAATTGTCTAATACTTGATTACATTCTAGTAGGTCATGTGTCTCCAAGTAATTCATTAGCAAAGCTATGTTTTCCTACACCCTTTATGTGTTAGCCCATGAATCCTTACCTATATTATCTTCCAGCTCTACATCAACCTACTTCTTTATCAATCTCCTAATCATTTCCTTCTCTTTTGTCCTTCTAATAACTTCTACAATAGCTTCTCTTTTCCTTCCCAACAAATCCTGTGCCTCTACTTCCTTTCTTGATTTCCTTTTTACTTCCTCTTTTACCTTCCTCTCGACCTCTACTTTGGCCAATACTTCCTTTTCAACTTTCTTCTACACTTGCAAAGCAACTGTTAATACAACCATAAAAAATATATAGCATATAAAAACATATATTTTAAATTATTAAAAGTTTATATAATAAAATAAAATTCAAACAAAAACATAAATAAACAATAACTCATACTTACCTAGCCTCTTTGCCACCCTAGAAGCCTCTAATATTAATCTCTCCTTATTTAAATCATAGGTACTTAGAGCCTCATCATCATAAAAATGTAAATTATTAGAGGCCTTTCCACCCTCCTATGTGTTCCTACCATACTTCCTAATGTCCTTCATCCCATGTCTAGTTTTTTCACAAACTAGAGATCTCATGGATAATGTAATAATATCTCATATAAAAGAATCAACTAGATCCTCCTTCAATGACGAGGTAGCATCTTGTGGATCTCCCATAGTAGAAGGAAGGGTCATTATGATGCTAATGACATGCTAGCATAATGGTGGTGGAAATTTCTTCTCGAAGATATGAAGGTATTTCCTTCCCTCCCTACTCATTAAACTCTAGTGACTAGATGAAATGTTATGGATGTTTATTGACAATGATCTCTCTTTCATATTTCCTAACTCAATATATAAAACTACTAAGTTTTTAATCTTATTTGAAAAATTAACATAACCATAAACATAAAAGTTTAGAATATAAACATAGGCATCAATAGCAACATAAAAAATCACATAGGTATGAAACCATAGCATAATAAAAGAGCTTAGTTCACATTTTTCTAATGTTATCTTTCATGCTCAAGTAGATCATAGATCACTTTGGTCACTTAACCTCTAGGTCTAAGTCCTCCCTATCATGCAAAACATAGACCAAATAGATCTTTTCAAGTGTGGCATATTATCTATAATCCCTGGCATGGTTCATTTCATTCGAAAACCTCTTTGAAACACCACCAAGGAAATATATGTTGCAACCCCCTTTAACATTATAACCTTCACCCCTACACTTAAGGCTAGGTTTTCATTGTAAAATGTGAGGTTTATAGCCCATAAGCTGCAATCTTGCATACTTGGAATTTTGGGGCTTAAAATGCCTCATAAGTTGTTGTAGCCTCACTTTGCAAGTGGAAAAACTCATGTCATGTCTATATTTGGGCTTGGGAGAGTTGAAAAGGCCTTGGGAACTACCAAATTTAGCATTTTCATGGGTTTTTGTAGAGGTATAGTGTTAACTACGCTAGAACCACCTACCCCTAGTGTTGGTGGTGTTGGATTTTCATTTTCCTAGCAAAACCCAATGTGGATGTCTTTAGGCCAACGTTAGAGCTTTGAGAGTTTCTAATTTCTCATAAAGCTAGCATTAGTTGATGGGGGTTTCATTCTTCAAACAATTCTAGTGTTGCACCACCAATTCCAACGTAGATCACAAAAACATTATTCCCCTTAGGCCAATGTAGATGGGTGAAGCCAGTGTGGTTGGAAAAGTTTGCTTACTATTTTTGATATCCAAAGTGGTTTTGGTGGCCTAGGTGCACCAAAACTTACTAGAAATAGATATCCACATTGGAAATCATGGCCTACCACACTTGCAAATCAAGCCAATCTATTAATAATCATGGTAGAAATTTGCAACCAAAAACCAGCAACCATGAGACATATAAATACCAACCTCAAACACTTTGAACAAGTTTCACCATTTTTTTCACATAAATAGTTCTTGGACTAAGAAAAATTCACAACCTTTGTAACCTTTGAGCACTTGAGACTCTTGAAAATTAATAAGAGCTAGTTTTCTACAAGTACCATTTCCTGAAGCATTCTCTTGAGCCTTTTAAAGTATAAATATTCTTTATCAAGGTCTTCAAACCTAATAATAATAAGAGTTACAAAACATTCATAGTTAATTAAGTTATTAATTAAGGTCTAAAACTTTGAAAAGCATGGTGTAACTAAAAATAGATTAACTCATTTAGAGATTATAATGTGGGTACCTACTAGGCTGAAGAGACTTTTTATATGATATGGGTCCAATAACAATGTTCTATCATCATTGAACTATTTATAGGAGTAGTCTCTCCATAGTTAACCCAACTCCTTCCATTGAATCTCTCGCGTTACCCCATCCTCATCAAAAATTGCATCAACATATGAGGCCTCCTAGATAACATAGCCTAGCAAATATGGAATAATTCTCATGAAAATATCCTTTAAAGCATGTGATATCATCTTCAATGAGAGCAAGGTTCATATAAGTATGTAAAAATTCTTCATGTAGAAATCTAGGAATCTCATCACTCCAAGCGTCACTCATATTTATGGAGGATGGAGTGAGTTATCATTCACAATAGGGACTACCCTGATCCTTCCTAACTTACTAGTAACCACTATACCCATATCATAGATCAAGAAATACATTATGGTTAATAACTACTAGCTTTAGTCTTGCATCATTTGTACATATAAGATAAGGAACCAAAAGTTAGCATCCACAAGGTGAGACAAAATAAAAAATAAGATTCAAAATGAAAGATAGTTAGTCAACATGATTAAAAAAAAACATCACATAAGAATCCCAATATATTATATACATATTAAACATGTAAGCTTCAAATCAATATAGATACAATGATAAAACAAAATTAAAACTACATTCACCTAAGACCATACATCACCAACAAGTTCTAAGTCATCAAATTAAGTCTAAAAAATGATTATCATTGCAAAAAAATGTATACCACACAATCACACTTTTCATTTTTGGCTTTCCAAGCCTAAAAATAAGTAATTTAGGATAAGTGAAGTGATACTTCATGACACATATTATTGTTGCATCACTAGCCTACATCACTCCATCACCTACCTTGATCCAATGCAAAATCCAAACTTTAAATTAACAACCAAACAAAGCATTTTCAAGCTCAAATATAACATCAAATTATTAATAAACATTTCTAGATGATTCTAAGAGTTAATCTCTTTTTATCCCCCCTACCTCCAAATTTTTCTAACCTCATCTAATAAGTTAACCTACCTACTTGCAATAACATGTTCATGTGCAAGTAACACTAATACCAACATTAGCATCACCTAACTAAATTTAATATAAAAATTTTGTTTTCTCTCCTAGTCATGAAAGTGATGTTTGACAACATCATAATATTTAATGAATATTTTAATTCTAAAATATTAAAAAAATGAGATACACACTCATCACCAAACTTTCACTTAGTAGTGCAAGACATTACTCATGTTCACTAGTACTCACTTCCAACTTTGCCTAATGCAAGGCATGCACAAACCAAGCACCCTTCTTTGTATCCATTCAAGTGTAGATTTTTATTTTCTTTTAAAAAACTTAGCCATCAAAAAATTTAATTTAAAAAAATACAACACATATTAGGTTTGCAATGCCCATGCATAGGCTATGCAACTTGTGCAGGGTTGCATACATCCTACCAAGGGTAATACCATCCCACACAAGGTCATGCCAGCTTAAATCCCAAAAGAAGTCTTCTACTCTTATAGTATTATAAACCCTTCTCTATCACAAGCCTACAATTCACAATCATGGTCATTTTCCCCTATGTTAACAAGTCCTTTTACATCTATGTCCTACCACAATGAGCTCAATGAAACCTCTCTTGATTCTACTTAGCCATCAATGCCCCTACATTGGCAAATCCCATACATGCACTATCTAGCTATTGTCGTATCTCTCACCCTGCCACTATTCCCACATGCCTCAAAAAATACTTGTTTCTACTTCATGTGAAGCCTTAACTATACATGCATCCACCATCAATCCACCTAATACATTATAAGATATAGTACTATTCTTGCTTGCAAGGAACCACATCTTCCCACACTAAGGCCATGCACTTCCTAAACCCTTGTATCTTTTGGTGATCTACAAATATGTAATAGCCAAAATACTATGCATCTTTCATGGCCTAACCACCATTATAATTTCTCCCAACTGCCATGCTTCCAGTTCTCTAGCTATAAATTGACATCATGCCATGCAAAAATGATATTTCCTCTCATGTGCCTATCTACACCATGCATGCCAAATCCTTCTCACCATTCAATACCACATAAGCACTAGGCCATGATGTCATAAGATAACACTACTACACCATGTTGCACTCCATCATCCTACAACCACTTGTAAATCTTCTTTGACCTTTCATTATCTTCTCCCTATGAAGACATAGTGCAATCAACTATCGTCACCTTATGTTATGCCCTCTCTTACATGTCCTTCCATGCCCCAATGTTTTCAGTCTTACCATCATCACCAACTTCACTGACTAGGTAGGATCAAACCTTATCATACATATGAACATAGAAAATCAACAAAGGAAAAAATGCAAAGTGTAGAAACACATTTACCTCAACTTCAACAGTAATGAATTTTGTGTTGGTGACATCTCCATAGCCTTCATCATCTACTTCCCACATTTTCTTTGTGGATCCTAGCTTTGTCCTTTGCATGCAGTACCCCTCATATGCTTAGCATGCTTCAATGTCCAATCTCAAGCATCAAAGTAGGTTGAGTGTGCATATGCATGTGTTAAATGAATTGGTCTTATCATGTCATTATCCTTTTATATACATAACGTAATGAGTGGTGATGTTCATGCTAGCATTAGCATCACCATATAATCTAGTCATGTCATTGTGTCACCTGGCTGCATCACCATATAATCTAGTCATGTCATTGTGTCACCTGGCTGCATCAGCATATAATCTAGTCATGTCATTGTGTCACCTGGCTGCATCACCATGTTACCTTCCCATGTTTCCATCCTATGCTACCAAAACAAAGTCTCAAAATGTAATAATTTTTAACCTAATTTAACCCAAGATTCTTCCAATCTATGCTCACATACTTTTCACTATCAAATTTATCCCCAATATCATAAAAAATAATAATTTTCATTATCATTTAATTCATTAAATTTAATTAAATTCATCACTTTAACTTCATAAAACTAAAAACATTTGTCACTTTCTTATGTAATTTTGATCTCACCTTAATTTATTACAAGCCATGGGCCTCAACATCATCATATGATTGCACAAACTACTTACCCTAAATGGGCCCCACAACCACATTATCAAATATCTTAATGAGAACTCATTTGACTTATCCCTATCTAATTCTCCAGAAACACTAGTATCATCCCTTTACATAATCGAGACAGATCTTATTTTTCAATCTAACCTTTCCTTCCTAGATCGAGAATTCATTTTGACTAATGATTTCCTCATTGAACTAGGTAACATCAATCACAAGAATAAAAATAAGATCCCTAAATAATACATCTTAGCTACATTACAGAAGAACTCTATTATCTTTACCTGGGAATATGATGATATGCTAAGCTTAGACCCAACCTTAGTCCAACATAACATTATCCTTGAAGAGGCAAACAAATTAAGTAAAAAGCTAGAAAGATAAAACCTGACTTAGCCTAAGCCATTAACAAAGAGGTCATCAAACTCTATAGCACAGACTTCATATGTCCTATAGACTATATAGAATGGGTATCTCACATGGTAGTTTTCCTCAAGAAAAATGGAGCCATTAGAATATATATAGATTTCTACGATCTCAATAAGTGTTGGTGTAGGATTACAACCCTACTCTAGGATAGTTTAGATAATTGGTTTTAGGTGACTACTGGTCTCTAGTTCCACAGATACCCCCAAATAGCTTTCTCTAGCTTAAATGAGCTAATTATCATAGATACCCCCAAATAGCTAAATCTGTATTATTAATCATATACTTCAAAGAAAATGGTGTTTTGTCTATAATTATTAGCTTCATATTTTAGCTATCCCTCAACATAATGATGAAGATTAATATTTTTCTACTTAATTAACTCTAAATTCTACATAGCTAAGATAGTGAATGAAGAAATTTTATAGAATATCTCATTCTTTCAATTTGAGTTATCTATCAACAAACTTCCCAGTGCCAAATTTCACAAAAGTTATGCTAAACAAAGCAAGAATCTAAGATCAAAAATTATTCTTGAAACTCAAAATTACATTAAAGATCACATCAATTCTATGATAAACTAATTCAAAAAAAAACACTTAAAGAAGCTATCACATTCAATCAATATAATAAGAATAAGCTAAGCCTTAGTGTTTTGAGAAAACAACTTATTCCAAAACCTATCAATCACTTAAGCATAGCTATGCATAATTCATGCTAAATAAGTAAAGAAAGCTATCTACTTCTAATGTAAATTAAAAGAAAGAAACTAAAAGAGATAAGCAAAACTTGTTTAAAATGCCATATAGAAAAAGACGTTCCAAGCTTTTTCAAAAAAGTGTTTTCAATTGCCTTTTTCTTGCTTTTTTCCTCTAATCTACTTAAAGCTTTGTATAATAGCTTTTGGTAGTTACAGCAGTTACAAAATCATGGCTTAATTAATTTCACATTTTCCTCATATAGCTGCAAATCGTTAGAGAATTTCTTAATTTCTTAATAAGACTTCTTTATCTTCTAAATTTGGAGCCCTTCTATTGATAACTGCTAAGCTAATTTCCCATGATTGAGTAAAAATTTTATGGCTTAATTTAGTATAGTTGGATTAGTATTGTTAACCTTCTTGATAACTTCTTCTGCTTCTACTTTAGTGATATCCAATTCAACTAACAAGTTAGTTAATTTAATGAAGTTCCCATGGTTGAACAAATCTATTTCAGCTCTAACTTCTTTTAATTAGCCTCTATCTTAATTCTTTCCATCTTCATTATCATATTATCTAGAAAATCCTTTTTATATGGTAGAAATGCTTTTTTTTTTCTTTTTTTCTTTTTTTTTCTTTTTTTTTTTTTTGGGTACCTATTCAGATCAAATCCTGAGTTTTATGATCCATTTGAGCAAAAATAACTTGGCTTCTCTTAGCTTCTTTAATCTCAACCTAAGTTTCTTACATCCATTCTTTACTATAGCTAAGTTCAATAATTAATTCCTTATAACTAGGCTATAGCAAATAAGAGTGATTTGTAGCATTACCCTTATTCGCATATTCTAATTCAAAGCTCACAATAGCTAACTTTTATTCTAATTGTACCATAGCCTACTCTTTATTTTCTAGCAATGAATCTTTAATAATAATCATAGCTTTGAGTTGCTTATTCTCATATTTGGAACTTTTCAACTCTTCTCTTAATCTAGATATTTCCTATTCATTATTCATCAAATATTCTTTGAGCTTGGCTATTTGACTATAAACTACCTATCTCGTATCTTTAATTAAAATAGCTATAGTCTTTAACATATCCTGATGCAAAATTACTAGATTTTGACCTCTAGTTTGAGGATCATCTTCCTTATAAGGGAATATGACACTTATTTCGATCTTTGTGTGTGTATGGAGCTTCTAGCTAAGGATCATTTTTACCTCTTTCTCCTTTACCTTGAAAGACTGAGCTACATCATTCATCAAATAACTTGAAAGAACCAAAGTTATTAAAGGTAACAATGAGCTTTCCCCTTTCTTCTATTGCTACTATTGTAGCTCCTATAACTTTTATTATTCCAATAGCTCCTACTATTGTTGCTACTACTTTAGAATCTCTTTCTACAACTTTTCTTTATTGGCTTTTATTCTTTCAATTCTTATTTCTCTATTAACCTTTACCCTTGCATATGCAATGCCATTAAGTAGGAACCTTTCATCAAGCATGGCCTCTTTTGGATCTTCTAGCTTCCATGAGAAGTAGTTTTCTTCTATCAAAGCTATATATTCTTTAAGAAAATCTCTATCTAGAATATGATCTCTACTTTCTATCCATCTATAAACCTCAATGACTAGTCAATCATAAGCAGAGTTCAAAAGCTTCACAAAAATTCTTCTCTTTAACTACTCTAGTGCTTCATACTTAGCCTAATTGACCTTTTTATTCATATCTCTTTGACAAATTACATCTATCTCATCAAATTGATGGACTTTGCAAGTTTTGGTAGCTAAATAAATTCATTTCAAATCCATAGAAAAATCACATTATTCCTTGTATCGCTTTGCCATGCCCTTTAGAGGCCTTGCATTGTTAAATTTCCAAAAGTTAAACATTAAGGAAAAAACCTCCTTGTGCTTGTAGTCATGTCTTAAAGAGCTTCCTCATATTTTTCTTCCCACTTATAGAGCTGCTAAATATGAATCTATAAACTTTTGAAGGTTTAATGTCTATCCCTCAAAACCTACTATTAAAATATAAGTATAATGAACAAAAATAGCTCCATGGCACTTAGTCTTGATTTCATTAACAAATTTTTGATCTATTCATGGTGGGAAAGCTGTTATGATCAACTTAAAAAATGAGGATATACATAGTTCATCAAAAATTCTAAGGCTTGGGCATCGAAATAGCTCTTTTAATATATAACTAGAAAGAAATCATAACAAAGATATTCAAGTTGAACTCTATGCTATGATGCATATTTAGTGAAAACTGGAGTGTTCTTTTTAGCTCTATAATCTCAATTAACAATGAACTTAAATTTAACTAAGCCTCTTATTCACGAATCGCTTTCAAGTTATGTTGCAATATCTCATTCATATATTAGATAGGAAAAAAGTTTTATTTTATTTTATACAGCTATCTATGTCCAAACATAATAATTAGCAACAAGATTTATTTCATAATCTAAACAAAAATTCAAAGTTAAAATGAAAATTCTATGAGGGAACCTAAGTTCTATGGCTTTCAAAAGAGCATTTTGATATCTCTAGTCTTTAGTGAGCTATGCTAACAAGAGCTTGAAGACCTTCCCTATTTCATGGTGTACCCAAAATTTGTCACTAAGCACTTCCTCATTGCACTATCAAGCTTCTGCTTATATTATATCAGGTTAATAAGGTCATAGAGCTCATAAGCTTTTCTTATGCTAATGTTCATGAAGTTCTTTTTGTTTCTCTAAAGCGTAGCTTATCCTTTTCATATACAATTTCAAGTATTAAGAAATTTACAACATCTCTTAAAATGTTTGCCCTGGGCCTAAAATCAAGCTTATGAAGGCATGTTTTCTCATAAACTTCTCTTCATTCCTCCATTGATTCTAAACTTTTGGGCTTTGTTTTTCTAATTAAATCATGGTCTTCATTAAAGTTGAATAATTCTTTCTCTTCTTGCTCCAATTCCAAGTGCCAAACATTAATCCTTTATCATACTTGATATATGCTAACCTTAAAATGTTGTAGGTAATCATAGAAGCTAAAGGTGTTGATGTCTTAAAACTTCTATGGCACTTCTTCTTTCTCTTTATAAGATATTTTGAGCTAAAGTTAGAAGATCTTCAATGAAGCTTATCTTTGCATTTGTAGTGTGGCTCTGGCTCTACTTTGATGTTCGGCTCTACTTGTTAATGACCCTATGCTTCAAAATCTAGTATGGCTTCATCAGTTAATACCTAAAGCTTTGTTTTTAATTAGCTTGCTCAAAGATAGGTTGTTTGAATCATCTTCCACCACATGTCTCAAGCTCTTGAATTCAATGAACTACTCTATTGATGCTAATAATGATTGTAGGATTTTATATGAATAGCTCTATCTTAATGCTTAGCTCACCTTTTGTTAATCTAGCTCTTAGTTTTACCTTTAAATGGTTGAGAGTGTTTAAGCTAACGTGGCATATAATTAGAACTACTTAGAACAACTTTTTACTTCTACTTCCTTTAACAGAATAGGCTCTTTTCATCTTCATTCCATTAATGCTAACATGGTAGTTGAAGCTCAAATCATGACATAGGAGTCATCCTAATCTTGTTTCATAATTGATTTTATGCTAACACTGATGTAGAGATTTATGTCCTTTTATGTGGTTATCTACTTTTAAGCTTGATTGTCTAAAGAATCCATGGACATTTCATAAAACTGATTTTTGGTTCTCCAAGACTTCTACTTAAGTGATTTTTGATCAAGCTTCAATATCTTTTAATCCCCTCTTTATTGATTTATGGGTTGTTAAGCTTGATTAAGATTAAGCATAAAGTGTAAATCCATTTCCTTACTTTGTAGCAGGCCTCATGTTTGAATTTCCTAAATTAGAGCTTCTTTGCACTTTAATTTAGCTTATAGAACTAATTCGTAGAACCACTTTTTGGTTTTATGAACCTCTTATCTTTATCATAAGCTAACATGGAAAAATGGATTTGGAGCTAGATCGTAGAATCATTTTTTGGTTCTATAAACTCTTCTTCTATATTAAGCTTATGTAGCTTTTGAGTTATCTTTAATTCTTTAAAAATCTTTCATTCACTTAGATTAACTAAATTGGATTAAAACTGTAATTAATCAAGTGTGGAATAATCTATGGTGGGCCTTCTGTCTAAGCTTTTGTAAAAGATTTCATATTTTTAGAGCTAATTTGGTTTATAGAACTATTTTGAAGCTCTCTTGTAGAACTAAATGTTGGTTCTATGAGCCTACACTATAGTTAAGATAACATGGTTCGTAGAACTATTTTGGACCTCATTCATAGAACCCACTTTATTTGAAAGCTAACATGGAAGAATCATTCTAGAGCTTATTTGTAGAAATAATTTTATATTCTTTAGTTGCTTAAACTCCTCTTGTTCAATCTTTAATATGTTGATAAAGTTTTAAAAGTATAATAGAAATGTGTACAAATTGAATCCACAACTTCTTTTGGGTCCAATATATTTACCTTTGAAGAAAAGTTCCTTTTTTATTCTAATGTGGCTTGTAGAACCATTTTAACTCTTGTTTGTAGAACTAAATTTTGGTTTTATGAACCTATTCTTGGCTAGTGCCAATGTGGCCTTATAGAACCAAAAATGAATCTATTTTTAAAACTAATTTTTGGTTCTATAAACCGTGCTCCTTTCAGTTCTTCTATTCTCTTCATAAAATGTGCTCTACTTTCAAATGTTGATGTGGCAAAACCATTTTCAAGCTTTCTTATAGAGCTGATTATTGGTTCTATGAGCTTTTTGACTTATTCAAAGTTGACATAGTACAACCAACAGTGAGGTTGCTTATAGAAGCTATGCTTCTTATTATTCTTATACTCTATAGACTTGTGCTCCATCTTAAAGTAATGATGTCGCTATTAGAAACATTTTTAAGCTTCTCTAGAGAATCAACTTGTAAAACCAATATTTGGTTCTACAAACCCATGCTACATAAAAACTAATGTGGTTTATAGAACCATTTTGGAGCTTGTGCATAGAACCAATTTTTAATTTTACAAGTTTACTCATTCTTCTAAAGCTAATGAGGCAAAGCCAAAAATGAAGCACTTTATGTCCTTTAAGAGCTCTGATGTGGCTTGTAGAACCATTTAGAAGCTTATTTGTAGAACCAAGTTTTGTCTCTACAAAGCTCACTTTTAAAATCCTATGTGTCTTACCTGAAAACTTTTCTATAAATCAATTCTTAAACCTCTTAAGGTACTAGCTCTTTTAAAATAAGCTTTACTTACTCAGCCTACATGGCACATGGGTTTTATATGTAAAGCCAAACTTTGATGTTCTCTTATAGAATCAAATCTCACAATAATTTGAAGTAAATTTTTAACCTCTATCCAACTAATATGGTAGAACTAATCTCGAAGCTCTATGCAAAATCGATATTTGGTTCTACATACCTTTCCCAATTCTACAAACACACCAACCAAGAGCTAATGTGAATTATAAAACTACCTTAGGCCTCGTTATTTGGTTTTACAAACCCTTCATAATTTCATAACCTAATGTGGCTTATAAAGCTATTTGATCCTTTCCTTAGAAAATCCTTTTATTTTGTATATTTGATAAAGCTGATGTGGTTTGTAGAACCAATTATCAACTCTTTTTAAAACTAATATTTGGTTCTACAAACTATTCCAAGTCCACAAGCTAACATGGCTAAATAATAATAGCTTTCTTTTGTAAAATTAATCTCACTACTTCAAATCCTCAGTTCTAGGAGCTTTTACTAATAAAATTTCAACTTAGCAATATGCAATAAACTATTTATGCTAATGTTGATCCTGTTATGAGCTAGAACTGATTCTTTCAGCTCCACAAATCAGTCTTTGTCGATCCAAAACTTAGGAAATAAGCATTAATAAGAAGAAACGATCTTTTAGATCAGATAATTCCCTCACAATCTCTTCTTTTAAAACTTAATTATTTATTACTACACTATGGTATTTTATAAAATTAAATTTGTCTTAGAATCTAGGCCTTCATATCAATTCTCCAAATCGTGCACAACGAGCCTATATGTTTAACTGCTAGATAACTTCTAAGTTGTTAAAATACTTAAAATTTTTAGCATTTTCAAAACCCTAGCTAAAATAAGCTAACTTCTCGTAGGTATTCTACAAATAGCCTACTTAGTGAGCTTCATTCTTTGTTAAGGGTTTTTCATCATGTGTAATTGCATTTATGGGAAATACTACTGGAAGCCAAAATTTGATGAAAATCCATACAATTTCTTTCAAGCTTGCTAAGAATACTTCTTGATTAGACAACACGAGTGATTCAATTAAACCACACTAGTCCCTATTTTGGTCTATGAACCTTCTAAACATTTTTTTTAAAATAAGCTTAATAATTCTAATGCTTGCTATTCCATGAAAATGGTAACTTTTTAACAACAAAGTTACACTAAAATATGATTTTTCATTTTCCAACTTTAATCAACTGATTAATTAGTCATGCTTTGTTATCCTTCATGGATAGTTTTCCAAGTTATAACCTATTATAAATTAATCCTAAACATCAATGTTTCATAACTTTTATGACCACATGGGGAACATTTTGTTACATTAAAATGTCTTTTAGGCTTAAGAATGCTGAAGCAACATATCAATGAGCCATGATGTTTATCTTTAGTGATATGATATTCAAAACAATCAATGATTATGTGGATGATCTAATTGTAAAATCTATCATAGCATCTAATCATCTTGCTAATTTCAACATAGTCTTAGCTTAATGCAACTAATATAACCTTTGTCTAAATTCCAAGAAGTATATTTTTATGTAGAAACAAGCATCATGCTAGGATTTCTTATTTGGACTAAAAGTATTATGGTAGATCTTAACAAAGTTCAAGCTAGTCTAAACCTTCCTCCTCATAAGTACCTTAAAGACATGCATATCTTACAAGTTTATCTCTAATTAATTTTTTGTTTCATCTGTAACTTTACTAACCAGTTTTACCCTTTATCTCATTTCCTTAAAAAATCCACAACTTTCAACTATGACCTAAAGTATTAAGAGGCTTTCAATGCAATCAAACACATCCTTAGCAACTTTCTAGTCTAATGAGTCATCATGGTTTGGCCGCACTGATGGGATGTCATCAACACAACCCCATTGACAAGATCTCATCGACATGATATCACCGATGTAGGCTTTGATCCATCAACGTGTAACTCTCAACGAGGTACCCTATTTCACCTATAAATGTGACCTACCTACCACATTTATGGGATAATTCTCATAGTTTTAGCAAAGCTCTAGGAGTTTTTCCACTCAAAAGTTAGAAAATATTATGAGTGCCTATAGTAGGAGTCAAAGAGTGTACGGATCTTTATTCAAGCACTATTGTACCTAAGCACTTCAATGTGTGCAGCAATAAATATGAGCTTTCTGATAAAATCTTATAGCACTTGGACTAGATTAATTATTTTATTTAAACATTTAATATTCAAGAAATTTCCTTTAATATTTTTAAGTAATTAAGTAATTAATTGATATAGATTAAATAGCAACCATAAGTACAACCACTTCGAGCATATGTCTAACACTTGGTAATCTTACTAACGCTTAACGTTTGATTACCTAGTAGCACTATACATGTTCAAGATGTGTACGACAAGTGGGAATACATGCTTATGTTAATAGTAGTTAAGTATTAGCTAGTTACTAGATTAATTTAGCAATCAAATTACTTTATTCTTTATTCTTAATTCTTAGAAGAATTAATTCATAAAAGAGAAAATAATAAAAATCATATACCTTAGTTACACTTAACCATACACTTGCACTTCACAAGTGGAACTGCGAAGACAACGATTACAGCGGTTAGTTTTACCTCCTAAAACCCAATGTACTTGAAGAACTAAAGTCTACAAAATTCAACTAGATTGCTAAGTGAACGCTAGTGATTCGTATGGTTGGATGTAGGGTATAGTTGCTACTCATCATTGGCATCATTGCTAAGGACATTAGTTAGTTTTGTGTACTATCTAGAACTTAGCGAAAGTTATTGAACATCATTGGATCGAACCTTAAAGTCGTAATCATTCTAACTAATAATAATTATAAAAAGCATACTAATTTTTTCTTCTAATTCAAAATGTCTTCTTCTCACAACGATGATTCTCCACTAAAATTAAAGCACACATCTAATCAAAGTAATGAATGATCAAGCCAACAAGTGCCCTAACAATGCCAAGTGATATATACTCGTCCCGATGAGTATGTGTCCAACTTCACCTTTGTCCTACACTAGGATGAATAGATGTAGTGGAGGGACATGGAGGGTAACATTTTGTTGTCATCCGATTGATGAACTCTTGCAATGCTCTAACAAACTCTTATGAGGTTGGGCATCCAGGGGCTTCATGTTGAGTATGTTGTGCAAGACCATGACTCCAGGGATTAACAACCAACTAAGGCACAACATAAAATCGATCAGCAATAGCACAAGCACTAGGAAGCTACAAAGGAAAAATGGTTCAATAACCACCTATTCTTACTAGGCCAAAAAGATAGTGAGAATCCCTTCTCTGGGGGTTCTCATTTCACTCATTCTCCTCTCCTTGTTATTGATGAAGGAGGCTTAAACCATAATTTACAATCCAATATAAACAATCCTAGTTTAGGCAAGAATGGATCTTGTGATCATGGGGGATCCAAAGATATGAGTCATGGCAAGGACAAGGACAAGCATCACAATGATGATCATGATCATGACCATTGAAGAAGGGATGTTAGGCACCACAGTGCTAGTCCACTTTCCTCTTTACCTTCGTCATCCTCTTCTTACTCCTCTAGCTCTAATCAAAGCTATAGAGGATGTGACCATGATGGAAGTGACCAATAGGATAGAGATGATCATGATCATAAGGCTTGCTAGGTTAGTCAAGATCAAGGGCATGGCATTCAAGGAAGGCCCACCACCACAAGAGAAGGAAAAGCATAGGCATCATAGGAATCATGGCCATCATAGAGGCCATGACTATGATGAGCCTTTACTTGCTACTTGAAACTTGTTAAATATTGCAAAGGCATTGAGAATTACAACTAGGCATGTGAAAGATAGCAGAATAAAGCAGCTATATGTGAACAATATTTCCAAGTTTAAATGGGGATACAACTTAGATTTGTAAAACAACCTACAAGAATTTCATGATGAATGTACCTTGTAGAACATAGAGAATGCATGGCAAAAACATAAGTTGTTCCCCACAATACCCATAAAGGAAGCTGAAAGTTGGTACTAGTATTTGGAGCTAGAATCAATTTGTAGATAGAGTATGATGCTTGAGCTATTCAATGACAAGTATCAAACATACTCTCAAGTGTCCAACCTAAGAAAGTAGATATAAGGTTGGCGATAAAGAATACATGAACCCTTGGACGCAACCATGGGCAAGTATTATTCTCTTTGAACCGATGTCTTAGCCATGGTTATTCTCAAAAGGAGAAACTTCACCATATCATAGATGGGCTCCACTCAAAAATGAGAAGAAATCTTAGGATCTATGTCCAAGGGAGACTATTAGAACTTAGACCTCATTAGATCTAAAGGCTCAATGAATAGGTTACTAAAGAAGAAGAAGAGTTAATAAAGAGAGAAAGTGTAAAGGAGTACAACTGAGATCCTTCCCTTAGATAAAGGAAAGTCTAGTTTTGTGACAATGAGGAGGAGGCACCACTTGCTGAGATGGTGTAACAAAAGATCTTGTCAATCCAAAAGTCTATTTCTAAATTTCATCCAAGTTAGATAAAATGTGGGACTCTTTGGATGAAAATTTCCAAACTGATCTAAAAATAGAAGAGGCATCCAAAGAGCAAAGTACTAATTGTGATAACAGGACAAGGAAGGAAGCTGAACATGCCCACCAAAGTGACAAGGGCAAGGTTGCTACATTAGATGAAGTTGTGAAGTCTGAATCAAATGATGATGATGGGTGTGATATCTACCAATACAAACATCCTAAGGGATGTTGCCCCATTGTGTCACGCTTGCAAGAGTCTAGGGTGTATGTTCTAAATCCTAGATTGGCCAAAATGCAAGCACACAGAAGATTGTCTTATCCTCAAGGCAATCCAAGGCAATTCCACCAACAACAAGCCTATTATCCAAGTGAAGCTCCACCATCATCTTTTAAGCAATATCATCAGTGGTAGTACCCATATTCATGCAGGATGCCACCACCAAAGTTATAGTACCCTTATAGATAGCCTAATCCAGATGGATACTATGTTTAGTAACCCATTTCTTCACATGACTTGTCCAATCACACTCATTTCAATATCACCACTACCCTTTTGAGTACTACAGAGCTTAATCCCCATCTCCAAGAGGGGAGTCCCCATATCCTTATCATCCTTCTCATCCTTCTATGCATGTCCCTCTATCCTCAACCCCATTACCTCTTACTCCATTAATGCAAGACAAAATTCCAGCCCAACCATAGCAATGTAATTCTACCAAGTGGTTTGGAAACTAGATTCAAAAAAAGACCATTCTTCTAAACCAATAGTCCTACAAAGCCCTCACAAACTCATGTGGCTAATAACTCTACTTTTCCCTCATCCTCTACATCCAATTCGCTCAAGTCCCCTTCAAACCAGCCACCTCCTAAAGTGCATACTATCATGCTAACCCATGTGGTAACTAATTAGAAAAACGTTGGCCACCTTCCTAGGAAAAGATCTGATCCTAGAAGTTCCTTAATCTATTTGCAAATTTTTGGGAATGAGCCATGCAAAGCTCTTCTTAATTCAAGTTCTAGTGTTAATTTAACTTCTCATGAGATGTACAAAGCCTGGAACCTGCCTCCACTCAAGAATAGCAACATTTATCTTGAGTTGATAGATCAGTCCATCATTATTCCTTTAGGACTAGTGGAGGAAATTTTGACCACCATCTATGGTTGGTCCTACCCTACCAATTTCCTAGTGATCCAAGTTGACAATTGTAAAGGGGACTTCTCATTCATCACGAGAAGAGCTTGGCTAAGTACTATTGATGCATGGTTGGGCATCAACGACCTTTCCTTGAAGATTTTCAAGGAAAATGCATTTAAAAAGATCAATAAGAAGAGAGTTCCATGCATTACGTATAGTGATATACAGTGCAATTGCGTGAAAAAACTATGGACCACAAAAAGTACATCAATCACAGCATGCAAACAGTATGTAGAGGAGACAGAAATTCAAAGGTGCTTATATGCAATAGCCACAAAACAAGAAAACAAATAGTGGCTAATAGTTGATCCTAAAAGTAGCATACTTTGCATGCAACCAACTAAGATCTTAACAAGTGCTTATGTTGAAAACATGGATGAACTGGAGTGAGTTCACTGCCAACTTTCTAATGATAAAACTAATGACACTTATTGGGTAGAGCTGAAAATCCCTAAAAATCTCAAATAAGAGCCCTTAGAGTTGAAAACTCTACCTAGCAGCATGGAGTATGCTTTTCTAAACAATGGAAAATTGGTGATACTCAATGCCAACCTTGCTCTTGAACTAGAAACAAAAGTTCTTGAAGGTGGTTAATAAATGGTCAATAGCCTTTGCTTGGTCATATCCCGAACTTACTGGAATTAATCTTGGGATATGCCAGCATCACATATATACTATTCCTTCTATAAAGCTAAAGAGGTAGCCATAGCGGTAGTTGAACCCTAAATTGAAGTAGATTGTTAAGGAGGATACTGAATAGCTCCTCAAGTCAAGGTCCATCTATTCCATTGCAAATAGCAAGTGGGTTAGCCCACTTGTGATCATGCCAAAGGAAGGTGCCAAATGGAGGATCTGTATTAACTTCTAGCTATTCAACATGATTACCTACAAAGATCATTTCCCATTGTCATTTGTGGACCAAGTGTTGGATGTTATCTCTAGGCATTGCTTTTATAGCTTTCTGAATGGTTATCATGGCTATAACTAGATTCAGATTGCATTAAAGGATTAGGCTAAAACTACATTCACAAGTCTCTAGGGGACTTTTCAATATAAAAATATGCCTTTTGGTCTATGCAATACCCCTACAAGCTTCCAACATCTTATCCTTAGCATTTTTCCATAGCAAATTAGTAGCGAGGTGGAAGTCTTCATAGATGACTTCTCCGCCTATGGTGCTCTATTTGACCAAGCTTTTGACCACCTTGAGCAAGTGCTTAAAAGGTGTGTGGAGACTAACCTTCAACTCAATTGGCAAAAGACCCATCTAATGATCTATGAGGGCATTGTGTTAAGGTACAGAATGTCACAAGCAAGGATTAAGGTAGGGCTTGAAAATATTAGGGTCATCTAAGAAATTACCCATTAGCCAAAAACTAGCAAAGATGTTCGATCATTCCTTGGCCACACTAGCTACTATCAGTGATTCATAGAGAATTTCTCTAAGATCACTAAATCGTTGGTGGAGCTAACAGAGAAAGATGCTCCATTTGTATGGACCAAGGAATGTGAAAAGGCATTCCAAAATCTCAAGCAGAAACTTCTAGAAACTCCAATTCTATGAGCACCTAACTATTCCCGACTATTTCACATCATGATGGATGCATCAAACTATGCCTTTTGAGTCATGCTCATGTAGTTGGATGATGAAAAACATCCATACTACATCCACTACATGAGAAAATGCATTGTGGATGCACAACTGAACTACACCACAATGGAAAAAGAGCTTATCGCAGTGGTGTATGCCTTGAAAAAATTCAAGCACTATGTGCTTGGATACAAGGCATTAGTGTACATAGACCACAGTGCAATTCACTTCCTAATGAATAAAATAATAGTGAGTCCCTATGTCATACGATAGCTTGTGATCTTACAGGAGTTCTATCATATAATGGTATATTGAAAGGGTACTAAGAATGTGGTTGTTGACCACTTGTCTTAGTTGCGATGGGAAAATAAAGAGGAGAGTCCACTTTCTACTTAGTTTCCTGATGAACTCCTCTTTGTTGGTGTAATAAATGCATAAGTTCCCAATGAAAATACATGGTACTATGGCATCCTCACTTATCTTTTTACTCAGGAGGTGCCATAAGAGTTAGATCACTGAAAGAAATAGTACTTTCTTCATCAGGCCAAATGATTCATGGAGATCAATAGACACCTTTACCTACAAGTTTTGCATCGATGGCATGGCTCATTTGTGTGTTTTTTATACTAACGAATTGCATGTTCTTCAAGAAGCTCATGAGGGTCCTTATGGAGGACACTATGTTGGAAGATTCATGGCCATTAAGATCTTGATGACAAGGTTTTATTGGCCAACACTCTTCAAAGATGTTCATAACTTTTTCTGCTCTTGTGATTGCTATCAACATGATGGTGGAATAACCACTCAAATTGAGGGACCTCAATAATGGATCCAACCACTAGAATCCTTTGACATCTGGGGCATTAATTTCATGCATTCCATCACATCCATGTCAAATGAAAAGGTGTACATCATAGTTGCTATTTACTATTATATGAAATGGGTAGAAGCAGTAGCCATCACCAATTATACATCTTTCACTGCTACTCAATTTGTATAACAGAATGTTGTAAATAGGTTTGAGGTGCCATGTGCACTAATTTTTGACAATGGTACTCATTTTTTAGGCACCACCTTTTGAAACTCATGCAACACTTAGGGGTTGAACATAAATTAACAACACCCTATCACCCCCGAGCTAATGGTCAAGCTGAGGTTACCAATAGGAAGATCACTAAGATCTTAACGAAAATAATTAGCAAATATAGGAGAGATTGGAGCACAAAACTCAACTATGCCCTTTGGGCCTACCACTCAACATGGAAACTCCCTATAGAATACTCTCCCGATGAGCTAGTGTATAGAAAACTTCCAACTCTTCCTATTTAGTTTGAGCTTCTTACACTTTCAATAGCCTATGACCTTGACCTAAACCTAAGCCTAGCATATAAAGAAAGACTAATAAACCTCAATGTGCTAGATGAGAATAGATTAGTGGCCCTATCCTTGAATGAAGTGCACAAAACATTCAAAAAAAATGCCATGACCTCAAAATAAGGAAAGTAAAATTTCAACGTGGAGACAAGGTCCTTTGCTAGAACCCCACACATGTGCCATAAAAGACCAATTTCCAAACATTATGGGAGGGTCCTTACATCATTTATGAAACCTTTTCTTCTAGGGCCATGTTTATCTATAAACCTAAAAGCCCAAACAAAAAGTATCTAGTCAACATGCAAAGAGTACAACCTTTCCATGAGTCCAGAAGAGCTAGTGTTAGTAACACCTCATTGCATGGATAACCTTACTTAATCTTTCGAATATCTTTCTTCCAACTTAGTCGTGGGAAAGATGGCCATCCATGCTAATGAATCAAGTGGCTCCTCTATTTTACATTTTTTTTTATATACTTTTTTTTTACACTTTTCTTGTTTTTCCCATTTTTGGTTTTACACCATCGTTAGTATGTTTTATCTTTCTTAGATATTTTACAATTTCTTTTATATTTTACTTTCTTTTTTATGTGAATTTTTCTTATGTTTTCTAATAAATTACTTAATTGCCAATAGAACACAATGATGTTGTAGTTTTTTGCTAATGTTGGTTTGTACTTAATGTTTTTGATTGGTAATGTCTGGTTTCCATTTTTGGGTTTTGCTACTGATAACTAAGATAAAGTTTGTTTTCATGGAACAGGTAGTGATTCCACATCATCCACCAATCCACAATAGTCTATGGTGTTCCTAGTTTTGGAAATATGAGGGAGGTCATTTTCATTAATAAAACTTTAACAAACTCATGGCCTTGGTAGTTTCCAAACTTGGGAAAGATTAAATAGATTGATAAGGATGTGAGTTCAAGGGAACTCGATGCTCTTCATACTCTTCTACTCACTTGAGCATATGAGTATTTTTCATGGATTTCTTACCGTTCTGTGTCAACCAATAACAAGAGGCTAAGTATTTGCATGGTATGGTTCTCATTCAAAAATCCATAAAAACATAAAACATTAAAAAAATAATGGTAATTCAAAGCACATCCCTTAGATAAAATAACAGGCTTCAAGCACTAGTTGTGGGACTAGAAAGACATGTTGCCCATGCCTAAAATTATCCACTAACTAAGGCCCTTTCTGACTTCCTACTTCTTTTTTCTTCTCAAATAAGGAATGGTGATTGATTTGTGGGAGCATTTTTGTGTCTCAAGGGGATGGTCTGGTCTTAGAGTATCAATGCAAAGTCACTAAAAGTGGTTGGTTTTGATCTGAACTAAGGATGAACTTTATCAGGTCATTTAATCATCAAATCCACAAGGGACATCATGTGACCATGATTCAGAACTTCATTCTACTCTTCTCTCTCATCCATTAGTGCTTTTTGCTCTTCACCTCACTACCAGTTTCCATGTTTTGTTCAATGTCTTAGTTGGATGTGTTAAAATTATCATGTAGATTCTATCAAATTAGGTCCTCAACTTTCCATAACCATTAATCAACTATCAAGCCCATAGACTCCTTGGTTTAAGGATAAGCAAGAGAAAAAAGGGGCATGAACCTGCTATGGGGAGGATCCACTTACATATCTTTTGGTTGGATTAGTTAAGTTCCTTATCCTTAGGCATTTTTACAATCAAATCTTTCGCATTCCCCATTAATTACATCTAACGGTGCATCCCTTTGGTGGTATTTCTCCATCAAAAATCTCATTCTCTAATTTTTGTGAATTTTAGAATCCTCTTCTAGCATTTCATCATGTTCATGGCTTTCCTGGCTCTCTGAGGACTCCAATTTTATTTTAAAACTCCTTGTTTTTTTTTTGAATTATTTAATTTGAAAAATTTTATGCATCAACCTAATTGATGGGACTTTGTTGACGAAGGGGACATGTAGGCAAGACCCCATCAACACACAGTAAAAACCATCTATATATCAACAACCACACTTAAGAATTTTTCACATTTGAGCCAAAATGGAGGAATTTTTGAACTTTTCAAACCCTAGAATCTTCCAAGAGCCATAACTTCCTAATTGTTAGTCTAATTCACTCCATTATTTGATCCTATGGCTACCAAAGGTAAGCTCTCCATCATGGAGGCCACAAATCTTAAGTATTTAATGAAAAATTTCTCAAAGTTTTTCTAACTCCCACAAAGGTTTAACTAAGAAATTAACACCAAAACATCAATTTATGAAAGTTAAATCCTCCCAACAAGCTTTGGTAACATTTTAAATGAAATAACATTAAAATAATAATAAAATAATCAATCTGCCATAGTCATAACTTAGCCTAAGTGTAATTGCACAGTGAGATAAGGTACTTAAAGGTTATAAGTTACACATTATATGCTAATCCTTGGTTATGTTGTGACCACAGATGACACCTAAAGGGAAGAAAGCATAGGAAGGAGGACCATTCCAAGCAAGAGACAAATGGCCATGAACTAGAAGGGACCAAGAATAGGTCCATGAGCAAGAAGAAATCCATGCAATGGACCCTCTTCAGGAGGAGCCCGAAGTGGAATCTATTTAGCATATTCCTAAAAAAGCAACTATAATAGAATAGTCTCACCGAGATGAGGCACCAAAACTAAGACCAAACCTTGAGGTCACCTTGACAGAGGCCTGCCTCAAGAAAATTGCAAACAAGAAGATCTAGAAATCTATGCTCTAAGAGTTGAACTTTGGAACTTTCTTAGAGTTTGTACCTCTAGAAGTCAAAGCACAATTGCAAAACTCTCCCATGTGACCCATAATCACTTCTAGCAGGCAATTGTACATGGGAAAGACATACTTGTTCCAGAATAATCGATAGGCCAATTTGATGGTCAAGATCAAGGATATTTCAGTTTCATACTCGGTGAAAGCCATTTTTGAGGCCCTTAGGTTACAAGGAACTACGGAAAATATTGTAGAAATCCCAACATAGGCAAATCTAGGTGTCAAAAAGGAATGGACATAGTGGTGTTATGAAGTAGATTGTAAGGAGTTCAATGCACCAACCATAGCAAAATGTGCATACTTTAATATTGTGGCCTTTCACCTCAATCCAATGATGAGGCTAAGAAAAATCACAGCCTTCTCTACTTGTGCGTGTGTCACCCTAAGCAGTAAATTCCATATCAACCTTCCATAGCTGATCTATCTAGAAATAGAGAAGTGTTTTAAGGAGAATGAATGTGAAAGGAAAGCACTCCATTTTCCATGCCTCATCAAAAAGTTATGCAAGAGGGAAGACATAACACACTACATAAATGATGTTGTCTGATGTGCTCTAACTACTTCATAGGTGAAGATGATGAAGGATAAGGTGCCTACCAAAGTCATTTAAGAAGAGCAACAATAGAAACCACCTTCACCACCCACTCATGAGATAATTTTGGAGGCCTGCGTCACCATTGAACCCATGTACAAACTCTAAGAGAAACTCTTGAAGCAGAAATGAGCCATCTCAATAATAAGAGAAACTCATTATTGGTTAATACACATATGTATTAACAATAGTAAGCAGAAATGAGTGGTGGTGATCCATATGTGTATTAACCAATAATGAGCCATCTCAACGAAGTGGCCCAAACCATAATGGAAGGTAGAGGCATATTTTTTCAGCCAAAAGAATGCAAGTGCTCGCAAGGTCAAATCCTAGTGCCTAAGAGGTAACAGTATCTCTCTCTTAATAACAATAATTCCCAAATATCTCTAGGAACTCCACCACCTTTTTAGTGCATTTGGAAGAGGGTGAGGGAGCAACCATCTTAATAAGGTAGCACCATGGGTTGGAGATAGCAATCAAAGTAGTTTCTAACAAAGTTTTCAAAGCACTTAATGCACCTATAGTGTCTGTACTAGATGTTTCTACACTAAGAGATATGCATACATCCACAAAAACTATTAGTGGTAAATTGAGCACAGCCCAGCATGAGGAATAGCTAGACTGACTGGTGAAAACTAGGTAACCAATTTTGGATGTCTTTGACCTTCCAAATACCGTCACTACAACTTAATCAAAGTCATTAGAACTAAAAGGAAAATGCATCATAATGGTAGGGCAACTCGAAACTGCTAGAATAGATAACTAATACTTGGTTGTGGAGGCTGGTGAATTAAGAGATCATAATGTTGATTCCGACTTACTCAACCCAGCATTAACATGAAATGAAGCTTTTCAATAGCATCTAAAGAGACTCTAAGATGCTAAGAATGCCAAGGCGACAATAGTATTTGACCAATCCCTAGCTAACACCACACTTATAATATCTAGAAGGACTTAATTTAGACTCACCATGAGAATGAGATTCTAACTACAGAGAATCATCACTTGCTGAATATTGATGAGCAGAAGCAGTAGATGGTAGATTTTCTCCATCAAAAACATGAGCAGCTAGCTAGGGTGAACACAAAATTGAGAAGATTGGTAATAGAAAATAGAAGCCTCTCCATGGAGAAAGACTATGCCCTTCACCAAAAATCTATAATATAGATAGCCACCTAGCAGAATGAGGCTCTCAAATTTGACAGAGTCAAGAACCATTACAAAGATTAGGTTGGTCTATAGAAAGAAGCTAATGAGAAGGAAATTTAATTAGTGAAGGCAAAAGTAAACGAGGCCCTCCAGCAACTCCAACAAGGTGGTGATGTCTAGCAGCCTATCTTTGATGGATTGAATGCATGCAACAAAGCCAAAATCCACATGAAGGAGCTGCAAATTGAGGAGATGACCAAGTACATGAAGCTTGCTAATCTCTTGTACACAAACCTGGCAAAGCTAACTACTAAAAGATCATAGTCCAAATTGAAGAAATAAGTGCCTAACTCATACTTGTTGTACAAGGTAGATTTCAAGCATCATAAATAGACTAAGTAGAATCTTAAGACTACAAAAATCAAACTCAAGGTTCTCAAGGAAAAGTTCAATAATCAATGATCAACTACTAAGGACCTGATCAAAATAATGAACAACTACCAAGAAATACAAAATGCACTCATAGCATTCAACAGTGAAGGTAAATAGTTCGCTACCTCGTTCATGAAAGTGAAGGAGCTATTTCCAGAAATGCCCTATCCATGGAATATTCCCATTCTAGCCCACACTGATGAAGTTGCGTGGACTATTGATGATCCTTGAAGTAAGGAGGAGAAGATGAAGGTAGTGTTGAATACTTTCTATTTTTCTTCAAAAGTTGCAACTATCATAGGATAACCACAACCACCACATGCACCTAAAGCAAGAGAAGGTCCTTCAAAGACTCAAGAGCCTCCACTGCCTAGGACTATCTAATCTTCTCCAACATCTTCACACTATCAAAGGAATTGTTATTATTAGTTCTTATCTTGTTGTTCAATTTTGTTATCATGAACACCATAATTTTGTAATGATTGTAAATTGTACACTCAAGAACTCAATTTTGTTGTGTTTTTTGTGTGTTTTTTTTGTTAGTCAATAATCCCATACCTTCCCAAATTTTGTAAAAAACATGAGGATGAGTTTTCATTCAATTATGAGGGTATGATGAGCTATCATGGTTTGGCCATGTCAATGGGATGTCATCAACGTAACCCCATCGATGGGATCTCATTGACGTGATCCTGTCAATGCAGGGTTTGACCCATTAATGTGTACCCATTGATGAGGTACCCTATTTTCCCTATAAATGTACACCTACCCACTACATTTATGGTATAAGTCTCATAGTTGTAGCGAAGCTCTACTAGTTTTTCCACTCGAAAGTTAGAATCTTTTCTGAATGCTTGCAGTAGAAGTCAAAGAGTGTACGGATTTTTATTCAAGCACTATTGTACCTAAGCACTTTAGTATGTGTGGCAATAAATATGGGCTTTCTAATCAAACCATGTAGCACTTCAATTAGATTAATTATTTTTTGTAACCATTTAATATTCAAGCAATTTTATTTAATGTTTTTAAGTAATTAAGCTATTAATTAATATATATTAAATAGAAAACATAAGTATGATTACTTCAAGCATACATCTAATGCTTGGTAATCTCGAGTAATGCTTAATGTTTGGTAACCTAGTAGCACTATACGTGTTTAGTATGTGTATGACAAATGGGAATGGATGCTTATGTTAGGATTAGTTAAGTGTTAGCTAGTTACTAGATTAATTTAGCAATTGAATTACTTTATTTGTTATTCTTAATTCTTAGGAAACTTAATTCATAAAATAGAAAATGATAAAAATCATATACCTCAATTACACTTAACAATACACTTGCACTTCATAAGCGAAACTAAGAAGACAACGATTGCAATGGTTAGTTTCACCTCATAGAACCTAGTGTACTTAGATAACTAAAGTCTAAGAAATTTGACTAGATCACTAAGTGAATGCTAATGATTCATATGGTTGGGCATAGGGTATACTTTTTGTTCATCATAGTCCTTCACACTTCTCAATTTCATCTTTCATTTTATCTTAATCTCTCCAAATCTAACCACTCCATCGTAACCATGATTTGCCAATGATGTGAAGATGATATAGACCTTCCTATCTATGACATTTTTCATCTAGTCTTAGACTATAAAATGCAATATTCAAAAACAAAAATGTCTTACCTAGGCATTGTCTTTACTCTCAATAAGTGGTGACCCTGCCTACTAGAAGTAAAGGTTCATGTAATATGTTGCAATAATGTCTTACACTTAGTCACTTCTAATATCTATAATAATAACTACATGATGAAATAAAAAGTACTTTTCACTAATTTTAATTTATATTACCTCTCACAATACTCAATCACAAGCCAAGCCATAGTAGATCTCCTTACATCAATCCCATTATTAAAGCCATCTTCCAAAACTATCCAACCTTTTTCCAAAGAACTAAACATAAGTAAATATAATCTGCTCTCAACTACAACCTTAATGTACAAGGCTTTTAATTTATCCTTTTATTTGAAGGACAGTCATATAGCTCAATAATCTTGCATCCTTAATAACAAAGCTATGGATTTAGTTTATCAAACTTGTAAATTTGATTTTTCATGTACAAAAACATACTCGAATATAAGAGTATTAATCAAGGTTTACTCATAGCAATCTAATTAGAAATTAAAAGTATTTTAGTCAAAGGTGATTCCCAACTAATAATTTGCCATGTTAATGACAAATATGCTTACAAAGCTAAGCATCTTCATCCCTACCTTGATTTAGCTAAGAAACTCATCTTTCAATTTGAAAAAATCCTCCTAATGCATATCCATCAATCTAAAAACATTCTTGTAGAAGCTTTAGCTACTTTCACTCTCTTGTGAATCCTACCCTTCTCAAAGATCATCTATCTCACTCCACATAAGACATACCAATTACTGTCACAGATATATAATGTATCAATTTAGTTAATTTAGAAGAGGATGAGCAATACTAAGACATCATACAATACATGAAAACCTATGAAACTCTTGAACATTTATCCTCATCTCAAAAAAATGCTCCCCTTGAATGCTCTAAGTAGTTTTGCATTGTTTATCTTTGTATTCTATATTGTATTTTTGCATCTAGCATTCTTCTACATTGCCTAAGTCATGATAAAGTATAAATGATTTTAGAATATGTACATTTTGGTGTATGTGGTGTTAGGATCGTGGTCTCTAATAGCTTCCATTATTTCTCTAGGTTACTAGTAACCTATAATGTCTAGGGACACACATATGATAGTTTAAATTTTTTATGTGCCAAGTCATGCTCCACTAATCTACAAATCATTTTAAGAGCTTAGGACTTTAGAAATTGTATGGCCCTTCTAGAAATGGAGGTTGAACCTTATAGCTTCAATCATTCCTTATTCCCCTACTAGTCATTAATTTATTTTAACAACTACAATGTATTTTACATATTACATTGAAATTATTCCATTAAAATATGTCATATTCAAGTACATATGTCATTTCATCTTAGATCACATCATCACCCACTTTGGTATTTCCCCCCACATCATCACTGACAATGGACCTTAGTTCAAGAGAAAATAAGTTGCTAAGTTTTGTAATTAGTATCAAATAATTTTTTTTATTTTCATCTCCCTATTACTCCCAATCTAATGATTAAGCCAAATCAACCAACAAATTCCTATCAATTTGCTTAAAATCATGATTTATAAATCTCAAAGAAATTATCATATCTAATTTTTCCATGCTCTTTGGATTTACAAAACTACTTTCCATAACACAACTCGCCAAACTCCATTTCTACTAACTTATAGATATAAAGCAATTTTAGTAGTAAAATTAGACATGCCTGCTCTCTAGAAAATGTTGAAGAATTGGATAACAAATGAGAAGAATGATAAAATGTGTTTTGTTAAAATAAAAAATTCTTAAAGAAAATCACAAGCAAGTAGCAATCAACATTCAAAAAACCTTTAACTCTAAAAGATACTTTAACTTTATGTGACCTCTAACATTCACTTGACATCATCCCAATGATTCTCAGCATTAGTTTAGGTATCAATGATGATTCTTAGAGCCCCAGATTGACAATTCAAAGTGCAAAGTGTCAAGTTGTTCTAGTACAACTAATGCTAATACTAACATCAACATCACCTAGCATTGGCCAATGTTACTAGCCTCACTTGCCCATGGCATGTAGTTCAAGCTACTAACAGTAACTTCAAGTTAACAATTTTGAACTCTAGATACTTTGAAAAACAATACGCCTATAAATACTAGGTTTAAATACTCAATACAAGACAATTTTTCAAGATTTGACAGCATTTGATTGAATTTCAAGAGATCTTGAGTGCCAACATCTACATCACCTATGTCACCTACATGCTCCATGGCCCTTCAAGCATCATTTCCAATCTACAAACCTAATCCTAGCACCTATGTAACTAGTAGCACATGCAAACACGCCAATGCTAATATCAGCATCATGGGGTTCAATATTAGCATCATCACCTTAGCATCATTGCATCACTACATTACCTACTAGTGCCACCTCTAAGAAATCACTTGAAAATATCCCTATTTCGAACCCAAAGCAATTTCAAATAGTTTCAAAAACCTTTTTACTCATCGATGAACCCATAAGAGGTCAAAATCGATAAGTTAAAACTTCATTTTTCTCATAAACATAGTTTCAATTATTAATTTAAATCTACAATCTATATCTCATACTAATGTAGCTCTTGATGCTCCCTAAGAGGCAAATTCTCCCAATTTATCTAATAAAGCATTTTATATTTATTAGAAATAAAAAACTCAAATTCCTTTTCCACATAATTGGTCTATCATCTATTATTTTCTTTATAGTTCTTATCTATCTCAAATGTACTCATATTACTAAAATATTATCCATATCACTTGTATTTCATTGAATTAATTTATAAGTTCATCATTATTGATCTATATCCCTATCAACTCTAATCTTGGTTGATACGCTAAGTCCATATTCGATTGAAGGTTCATAACCCTGTATTTCAAAATCATCAATTTATCAAGAATTAGATTATTCTAAAGATTGTTTATGGCTAGAATCATACCTTAAAATGTGTGATTCATGGAGGTGTTCTTGTAGCTTTATGAGATAACATTTTTGGAGGAATAGATCCCTTTCCAATTTTGAGGAAAATTAGAGAAGTTACTTATCAACTTAATCTTTTGCAATATTTGTAGTCAACTCATGATGTATTTCATGTTCCAATGTTAAGGAAGTATGTTGTAGATTCAAATCATAGGACAAATTGCTAGGATGTTCAACTTCAACCCAATGTCAGTTTTGGAGAGTAACTAGTGAAGATTGTAAATAGGATAGAGAGAAGGTTAAGTAAGGTTTTTTCGATGGTAAAGATTATTTGGAAAAGGAATCAAGCATAGGAAGCAACATGGGAATTTGAGAAAGATCAACATACCTCACATCCTAAAATCTTCTAGAAAGAAGATTCCTAAGGGGGAGAGTATGTAACACCTCTACCTTAGATACCCCTTACTCCTTGGTATGTTTGTGATTTAAATCATTGATGCCTCTCTCATATTCTTTATTAACCTTTTTTCTTTTGTTAACTATGCTTGTATGATTTGAGCTATGTTCCTTGATATTCCTTTTTAATTACCTTTTTATTTTTAATATATTCTAATGTGAGGTATTTAGATCTTTCTCAAATTCCCACCTATTGTACAACACTACTAGGTTATCATGTGCTAGCACTACTAGGATTACCAAGCGTTAACATTATGCTTGAGGTGGTTGTACTTATGTGTATTAATTAATCATATTTAATTAAGTAAGGACATGGAAGTAAATTGCATGAATGATAAAGTGCATTAAAGTAAACATTAAACTACTTCCAAATGTTGCAAGGTATTTCAAGAAGTTCATCTTTATTGTCATCACACCAAAGTGTCTAGATACATTAGTGCTCAAATAAATATCCGTACACATCTTAACTCCTACTATGGGCACTTAGACAATATTCTAACTATCGCAAAACAAAATTGCAAGAACTTCCCTAAGCTATTGACTAACTAATGTCATAAATGCAGTGAGTAAACACATTTATATAGGCAAACTCAGATGCCACATCGATGCATTAGATCATGAATCGATGAGGCTACATTGATGGGGATGCGTTGATGCATGCCCGTCAATGCAACCCATTGATGATGATTCATCATACCCACACAATTGACTGCAAACTCATTCTCAAGTGAAAAAAAAAGAGGATTGAGCTTCTTACAACATTTGGAAAGGTATGGAACCATCGACTGACTAACTAACTCAAAAACTAATGCTAAGTACCCAAATGTAAGGATCAATAATGATTACAAAAATGGATGTTCATGAAAATAAATTAAACACCTTTACAAAAATTGACAACTAGAACTCCTCTAACAAATGAAGATAAGAAGAAGATCAAACTATCCTAAGATGTGGAGGCTCCTAAGGTGCTAAAGGACCTTCCCCTACCTCCAATGCATGTGGTGGTTAAGACTAAGGTAGTTACAGTTGTCCTATTGTAGCTACTACTTTTGGTGGAAGATTAAAAGCATCTAGTAGTGCTTTCATCTTCTCCTCCATAGTCTAAGGATCATACACAATCCACACAGCATCATCAATGTGAACTAGTACAAACTAGGAAGCAACTCCTTGATGTTCACGAACTAGGAAGCAAATTTGTTATGTTTGATGTCAAATGATCTGATAGAATTTTGAAACTCCTGATAATCATTCATCCTCTTAGCCAAGTTCTTAGTTGTTGATCATTGATTTGTGAAGTGGACTATGAGAACTTCAAGCTTAGCATTAGCTCTTTCTAACCTTTTATTTGTGTCTTTGTGGTGCTTGAACTCTACCTCATACAAGAGGTAAGAGCTAGCCACTTGTTTCTCTAGTCCTAACCTTGTCCTTGTAGCAATTATCATTGCTAAGTTCACATATCGAAGGTTGGCTAACTCCATATACTCTACCATCTCGTCAATTTGCAACTCCTTTAGATAGATTTTGACTTTGTTATATGTGTTGAGTCCATCAAAGCTGGGCTGCCACACATTATGTCCATGTTGGAATTGCTCAAAGGTGTCATTCATCTATACCTTTACCAGTTGAATTTCTTTTTCATTGAATTCCTTAAGAAGCCCAACCTGGTCCCTCTAGTGATTTTTGACATGTTTGAACTTTAGGGCCTCATTCTTCTAAGCGGGTATCTCAATGGCAAATTTTTGACAAAGCACATGAACCTCCTCCATCAAGAGATTTTGATTTTCAGTAATCAATCTCCTCAAGTCCATGATCACCTTGGTAAGTTGCTCCTGCTATTATCGTAAAAATTCCACCATTTAATCTTTTTGGTCCTTAACATTCCATGGGCAATAATTCTACTTCATTAGAACCAAGTTCTACTTACAAACCTCTAACAAGTCCTTTTCAATGTTGTAGGCCATTGCCTTTGTTAAGGACTAGTCAAAGACCACCATCTCCTTTGTGTTCTTAGCCTATTGAAGTTTGTGCTAAAGCTGCAAAAAATCTTCATCTCTTGTTATGGCCTAGCTAAGAATGGTGGGATCAACTAGTCAAGCTGTCAATTCTGCAAACTTAGTAGCCAATCATTGATTCTCAGATGTAGCTACCTTGAGTTGAGCATTGGCAATGATGAGCTTACCTCTAGCTTCCAATAGTGCCAACTAGGTGGTAGTGATGTTATCCATAAGATCAAATATCTCCAAATCTATTTCCTAGTTCCTACCAATCAGTCTAGCACCTCCTTATGTTGGGTTGTGCTAAGATTCCCACTGGTTGCTTCTATGGACATCTACACATCCTTGAGTGTAGCAATATCAAGCATGGCAACCAAAGGAGCATTCAATGCTTCTGCCCCATGGTTAGCCACCACCTCCACTATTATCTCTTACCCTTTGTACTACATCACAAAGATAATTACCCTCTCATCCTTCTCCAAGCACACGAAAAATGTGGCAGCATTTCCAAAAATCTTTGGAAATTTCTATTATCCCATGAGGGACACCATCACTTCCAAAGCTCTCAAATTTGACCTTGCAAGTGCTTGCATCATTTGGAAGGAAAATAATGGTCCAATCTCTTCCAAGCAACTAATGGTTCTAGTAACTTCATTAAGATGGCTCAATGTTGGCAGATAGAATGATGGTTCACCATCACTCGGTCCTACCTACTACTACTATAGGAGTTGCTCACAGAGCTTGTACATGCACTCAATGGCAGCATGTGCCTTCTACATTGTTTCTTCTTAAGTGGATGGTGGTGATGGCTACTCTTCTTCTTGCAACTTGGTGAGTGCCTTATCCTTTATCATCTTCTTCCAAGAGGTAGCAGGAGCATGATGAAGGGTGTCATTAGCATAGTAGGTTATGCCTCCCCTTTTACATAGTTTTCTAATAAGACATGGAAAGGGAAGTGTCTTCCTCAAATGCTCATTCTCTTTTAATATCTTCTTAATTTCAAGGAATATGAGTTACATGAGGTTGGCAAAGAATTTACAGCTTAGAGTGGCACACGCATGAGTAGAGAAGATGGTGATTTTGCTTAGCCTCACTATTTGGTTTGAGGTGGAAGGCTATGATTTTGAATTATGCCTTCTCTGCCTTGGTGATTGTATTGTACTCCTTCTAATCCACTCCATAACACCGCTGGACCCATTCTTTCTTGACTTCAAGGTCCACCTACATTGAGATTTTCATCAAGGTTGCCCCAGTATCTGACAACCCAAGGGCCTTTGCAATGGCCTCCATAGAGTAGGAAAAACTAATGTCCATTATCTTCACTATGGCATCCACCTATTTTTTGCTCCAAAAGAGATATGTTTCTCCCATGTACCACTCTCCATTGGAAGTGAGGATAGGCCACATGGGAGAGGTCTACAGTTGTGTTTTGATCTTTTCTATTGCTAAGTCCAAGAAAGGGCCAAAGTTTAGTTCTTGAAGAACCACACCTCAAATGTCCTTAGAATGAATATGCTTTAGGTAGGCTTTAGTCAAAGTGACTTCTAAGTTTGGTCCTAGGCTAGGTACATCGTCTCATTGTGATTGACTGATTTCAACTATGGGAACCTATTGGACAGACTCCACCTCGAGCTCATCCCAAAGAGATCTTGTTGCATGTGTTTCTATTACTTCCTCTTAGGGCTATTGCGACTGCTAGCCCCTTCCTCCTCTAGGTTGCTTATCATTTAGTCAGGATGGTCCTTCTTCTTGCAGTCATTTATCTCTTAGCCTAGGTGCCATTTACAAGCACAACATTGCCAAAGATTAGCATTTGATGTGTAACTTAACCACTTGGATACCTTGTCTCATTTGATTAGTTACACTTTAGTTGAGTTGTAATTATGGAAAATTGATTATTTTAATATTAAATTATTATTATTTTATGTTGATAGCTACTAAAGTTTGTTTGTGAGGTTTAACTAAAGTGGATTAGTGATATTTAATAGTATTTTCTTAATTAAACCTTATGGGAGTTAAAAAAAATTTTGTTAGAAACTTATGGTGTATGGTCCCCACAATGTAAAGCTCACCTCCGATAACTGCAAGATTGAAGAACAGAGTGAATTAGATAAGTGATTCGAAAGTTATGATATTAGGAAGGCTTTGGGCTATGAAAATAACAAAAACTCCTTTGGTGTTGAATGGAAAATGTGAAAAAATGGCGTAAGTCCCTACCACTATTTATAGCATTTTTGTCCTACATCAATGCATCCAATTGTGTCGAAGGGGATGGATCGATGCAATCATAGGACAAAATTTTCCACATGAAAAACTAAGGAAAAATAAGGAGTTTTTCAATGAAATTAGAGTCTAAAGGAAGCTTGAAAAGCCACAAACAAGATGAAATGCTTGAAGAGGGCTAAAATATGCTCAAAAAAGGAGATTTAACTTGAAGATTATTGGTTAAGGAGTGAAAAACTAGATGTAATCGATGTGGAATTCATAAGGCTTTGAAAGTAAAAATAACTAAGGAACAAGGAACTTAACCATTCCAACCAAGTAGTATGCAAGTGGATCCTCCCCATGGTAGTTTCATGTCCTTAATGCCCTTACATGCCCTCAAACCAATGAGTCTATGGACCCCAAGGATGATTAATGGTTTTGGATTGTTAAAGACCAAATCACCAAAGAAGTCATCAAATAATATCAACCATTTACCAATGAACCCATCAAAACAATCATGAAAAGAGACAGTGAGGTGGTTTATGGAATGAATTAATGAATGAGAGAGTATGGAATGGAGTTCCCATGGTGGTCACATGAAGTCCCTTATGGAAGATGTGATTAAATATGACCTCAGAACCTCCTTTGCTTAGCCCAAATCAAGACCATCCACTTCCAGTGACTTTGCATTAACATTTTAGACCATTCCACCCTCCAAGAAATAAGAACATTCCCATAGATCACTCACGATTCCTCTAGAAGAAGAAAAAAGAAGCAAGAAGTGAAGAGGGCCTTAGTTAAAGGGGTGCCTTTAGGCATGGGTAACATGTCTTTCTAGCCTCATAACTAGTGCTTTTAGACCGTTATTGTGTCTAAGAGATGTGCTTTGAATTCCCACCTTTATTATCTTTTTTTTTAATGGAAACCACATCGTGCAAATACTTTGCTTCTTATTATTGGTCGATAGTGGAATGGTGAGAAATCCATGGAAATACTCATGTAACTTAGATGGCAAGCAGGTATAAAAGTGACAAATCCCTTTGAAGTCACATCCTTGTCAATCCACTTGATTCATCCAAAGCTTGGAAAGTACAAAGGTCATGAATTCATTATAAGTTGTTATTAAGAAGGGGTCTCATATTTTCCAAATGATGAAACACCATGGATTTGGGCAGAGTGATGGATGACATGGACTCACTTCTTGTTAACATGAGAAGAATCAATGTCCCATTAGTAAACATCAAAATTTTGAAATGAAATCTAGTCATTTCATAATGAAGTAATCAATAAATTTTTAAACCACCATTGATGATAGTTGTACTTACTCTATGTCCTGGTGGTAATAAAGAAGAATGAGGAAACATAAACAAAATAAAAATAAAAAATAAAGAAAAATATAGGAAAAATCATAAAAGAGTCCAGAAAAATGGAAAGCATACTAAAAATGGTGTAAAACAAAAAAGTTAAAAACCAAGGAGTCACTTTGTTGAATCTCAACATGCATGGCCATCTCCCCCACAACTAGGTTTGAGGAGGGAGATTTGAAAGATCGAGACTGTAAGCCAATCAAGTGGTTCAAGGAAATGCTTATGTTATTGGATATTAACTAAAATTATTTTATGCAAGTTATCAGGATGGTAAATTATCATGGCCCTAGGTGAAAAGGTGTTATAATTAATGTAAGGCCCATCCCATAACAATTGAAATTTTGTGCATTGGAGCACATGTATGTGGTTCTAGTAGGACACCTTATCTTTTTGTTGAAGCTTTACCTTCCTATTTCTAGGGCATACCGTTGTGTAATATGTGCCTTATGCACTTCATTCGTTAGATGTGTTTCAATATTAGAAATTAGTNATGTCTGTACTAGATGTTTCTACACTAAGAGATATGCATACATCCACAAAAACTGTTAGTGGTAAATTGAGCACAGCCCAGCACTAACTAGATCCACAAAAACTGTTAGTGGTAAGATAGCAATGTGCATGGAACCATCTGAGAGCCTTACAAGTTCATGTATAAAAAGCATGAGTCAAGTGAGGCTACTTGTTGATCAGCATATGAAAGAAGCAGAAGTTGTAGTTGTCATTGATTGTTCATCATCTACAGTGGCCTAGTTTGTATTACCAAGTGTGGTAAATAGGTTTGCTATGCCATGTGCACTAATTTCTAATATTGAAACACATCTAACGAATGAAGTGCATAAGCTCTTAGTGCACAGCCCAGCATGTCAAAGGTGAGCACAGCCCAGCATGTCAAAGGTGATAAGCTCTTTATGGTCCACAATTTTTTCATGCAGTGGTGCTCTATGTCACTGTACGTAATGCATGGAATTTTCTTTTTCTCAATCTTACCAAATTCATTCTCCTTGGAAATTTTTGAGAAGAGATCTCTTATCCTCAAAAATGCATCAATAGTATGTAACCATGTTATTCCCATGATAATATAAAAGTCCTTTATGCTATTCTCCACATTAATTACTAGGAAATTAGTAGGATAAGACCATCCACAAAAAGTGGTCACAATTTCCTTAACCATGGATTGGTCTACCAATTCCAACCTTATATTGCTCTTTTTTAGTGGAGGTAGGTTCCAAGCTTTATACATCTCTTGTGAAATCAAACTGACACCAAAACCTGAGTCTAAAAGATCTTTACAAGGTTCATTCCCTAAAAATCTACAAATAAATGAGGGGACTTCCATGATCATATCTCTTCTTGGGAAGATGGTCAACCTTAATCCAATCAGTGACCACATGGCTTAGCATGATGGTATGCAACTGGGGAGTGTATTGGTTTGAAGGAGGCTCGATGGATGTTGCAGAGGAGGTAAGGGCAAGGTTCATAGCCACTAATGTTTATGAGGGCTTTTTTGAACTTTTAATTCTAAAGAATAGTCTCTTGTGAGGTTTGGATTTAGACCCACTCGACTAAGAAGTTGGTTATACGTCCATGGCCCTCACAGCATGTCTCTACTATGGCTATGCTAGAATATCATCCTGCATAGATGGAGCATGTGAAAAAGGAGTTACAGGAGGAGGTGTAGAAGTGGAAGAATGAGAAGGATAGTAGATAAATTAAGACTTCCCCTTGGTGATGGTGCTCCGTAATATTTAAGAGGGGAGTAGTGGTATTGGAAGGAAGCATGACTAGAAGAGTTACATGGAGAAATTGGCCGCTAAACATAGTGCTCATATGGATCTAGTTAGCCAGTAAGAGTATTGCTGCCTTGGTGGTGGCATCTCCCATGACTGTGATTGTGCCACTACTGATATTACTCATGAGGTTATGGTGATAGTCCACTCAAATAGTAAGTTTGGTGATATGACCATTGCTAATAGTTGCCTTGTGGATAAGGCAACCTCTTGGGTGTTTGTTGTTTGGCTAATCTAGGATTCAATGCATGCAACCCGAATTCCTATAAGTATGACATAATAGGGCAACATCCCTTAGGATGTTCATACTAGTAGATGTCACATCCCTCATCTTCAAATTTGAAAACCACAACCTCTTCTACTATAGTAGCCTTGCCCTTAGCCTTGTGATGGTCACATTTAGCTTCCTTTTTCTTCCTTTTGCCACATCCACTACCTCCTTGATATCTATTCTTCTCTATAATTCTCAGAGTAGTTTGAAATTTTTCATCAAATGAATCCCACATTTTATCAACCTTAGCAATATTTTAGAGATAGATTTTTGGATTGATAAGGTTTTTCGTTGCACCAATTCATCAAGTTATGCCTCCTCCTCATTGTCACAAAAATGGATTTCCCTCTTGTCGAGGGAGAGGTCCCTATTATACTCTTCTATACTTTCTCTCTTTTTCAACTGCTCTTCTTTAGCCACTTACTCTATGAGCCTTTGGATCTTATGGGCCCTTAGCTCAAATAATCTCCCTTAGGCATAGACCCAAAGAGTTCTCATTTTAGTGCAAAGCCCATCTATGATATGGTATAGCTACTTCCTTTGAAAATAGCCATCACCTGGGCATTAGTGCAACATAGAGTAGTACCTACCCATGGTTTCATCCAAGGACTCATGTGTGCCTTCCTTCTAACTTTGGATTTGCCTTCTCAAGTTGGACACTTAGGAGTATGTCTAGTACTTATCATTGAATAATTCAAGCATCATACTCCACCTTAGAATTGATTCCAATTCCAAGAACTAGTCCCAACTTTCAACTTCTTTTATGAGTGTCCTTGGAAACAACTTCATTTTTTTCCATTCATTCTCCACTTTCTATGAGGCACAAGCATTATGAAAGGCTTGCAGATGATTTTTTTGAATTTGAATTATATCCCACTTCAAATGTAGGGACATTATTTATATGCAACCATTTGATTCAACTATCTTTCATGCACCTTGTTAGTATCCTAATAACCTCTACAATGTTCAACATGTTTCTTGTAGCAAGAAGGGGCTCGTCATAGTCATAACGATCTCAGTGGCCCCTGCCATGGCCATGATGTCTATGGTGAGTTTTGCTATCCCTTCTTCTATATGATGATCCTCCCTTGATTGCCCACACCCATGGTATTTACTATTGCGATGGGATCTACAATCATCTCCATCTCATCAGTCACCTCCATCATAGTTTTTATTACATCTACAAGTCTAGTCAAAGTTGGAGGAGGAAGATGAAGATGAAGAGGAAGGAGAACCAATACCAGAGCGATGCCTACTACTCCCCCTTCTTTGGTCCCTACCCCATTCACCATGTTTGTCTTTTTCTTGGTGCTTATCCTTGTTCCTACCCTAGTTGCCTCCTTTCAAGGCCCTGTGATTGTGGAATCCATTATTCCTTAAACTACGATTGTTCACAATGGACTGCAAACGTTGGTTAAGGGTCTCCTCATCAAAGAGAGGAAGAGAATCAATATAATGAAAGCTCCTCAAAAATAAGTCTTCCCCTTCTTTGCATGTGATAAGTGGTAAGGTACCCCTACACTCAACCATACGAATACGAGCATTTCATGCATGATCTGGTCGAACTCCACAAAAGGGCTACTTTTGGTATCTAGATGGCTACTCATTGATCGCAGTTCACTATCTTCCCACTTGGACTAGTAATTGCTTTGTCACATATGGTTTAGTCTAGAGTGAGGTGTATGATGTGTTCTTAAACTAATGCTACTCCTAGATACATGGGAAAATAATCTTTAATTAAGCTAGGAGGAAAGGAAGAGAGAGAGCTATACTAAGAGGAGATAGGGAGAGAGAATCTAAGCTAGCCTAAGTGCAATGAGCATCCATTCCTTAATCATCCGTACACATCTTAGGCCTCGTGCACAACTACCATTAGGATTACCAAGTGCATGGCCTAAGTACGCTACTGGGATACCAAGCAATCACATGTAGATGCTCGTGATTAAGTCGTACACATTTTACATTTAATAAGAATCAAAATTAAGTAATTAAACTAAGTAAATGCTGTAATGATGAAGTAATCTTGATCTTTATTTTTGATCATGTGCATGTCCAAGTACGTCATACTCGAATAAAGGATGCCATACAATTACAATCATCACACTGTGGGCATGCACTTGGAGAAAAGAGTTGAGAGGAAAAAGTGACAAAAAGACTCTATTCTAACACTAAACTGACTCACTAAAAACTCCCTCTTCCTATGTGCCTAGATGTGTATTTATAGGCCCACACAAGAACCACGATATCGTGTACCAAATATCGCTTGTGAGGATGCGATATCGCGTACCTGATAATGGGGGCCTGATATCGGGGGTCCAATATTAGGACCCATCAGACTTGGTATCCTGTATCTAATATCAGGGGTCTAATAACAAGACCTAATAGACCATGACACCCAACAGACCATGACTCATCATACCCCATGACTGAATAACAACTCATCCTCAAGTTAAAGAAAGTGGGGAACAAGTTCAATTAATTACACACTGGATAAGTATGGGATTATTAACTGACTATGAATTTATTCATGTTGCAGTGGAGAATTAAACAAAATTTGGACACAAACACAAAAGATAAAACTTATGGAACTCATGGGGTTCTCGATAGTGGTGGCTCCTCCATGGGTGCCTTTCCTTTGTTCTACGTGTCAGGCTTCTGAAATTGATACCGTTGAAGAAGCACCTGACATTTCTTCTCTTCTATCTACGGATTATGAGCCATCCATGCTGATGTGCCAATGTTTGATGGAGTCGACACTTTCCATAGACATGACAGCTATGAGACACTTGGTTGGCCTTGACATGCCATGCTGCAAATAGCCGTCTTTCCTCTTCATAAGCTCAGGCCTTGACCTCTCCTCCTTTTGCTTAGATAGATTATGTAGTAACAGGAGTTCCATGATGGATGCTAAATGATTGTGCCTTCTACTCTGCATGTTCTACATGAGGTCCTTGGCCTCTGCCTCCTCCTAGTTGTTTGGTTGCACCTTAAGAAGTTCCTCCTTGTTATCTTCTTTTAGGGGCCATCTATAATAACACAAAGATCAATGGTTAGTAAGGTTATTGAAAAAATTTTAATGATTTCATACCTTACTCATTACCTTTAATAAATGTTGAATTCTTTGCTTAGTGTGATTTTAGAGTTAGAAATTTTTTCAAGGAAGTTGCCCTCAAAGTTTAATGTCGAACCTGGTTTGTTTAGATGACACATAAAAGGACTTGGTTTTGAGGAACGTTTGATAAAATAATGATAAAGGAAAGAACAGATTTGGCAATGAGGTACTCAGAGGGTATAAAATGATGTGGTGGTGTGCAACAAGTACAAATTACAAAAGTCACGCAAGTGGGTCCTCCGCAAAGCAGGTTCCTACCTATAATGCCCTTACGTAACCACACCTTAAAATGTCCGTAGGCACTAGAAGGGTTAAATGTAATCCACACTAGTTTCACAAAACACACATATGTAGATACCACCGTGATGAGGTATGAATTCAATGCTACATAAGACACAAGTCACAAATACATGAACAACAAGATGAGGCAAATTGTAGAAGGGATTGTATAGATTGGGACATGAGGTAACGAACCTAGGGCACAATGAATCCTCAGTGTAGGACGTGATTAATGTGTCATTTGCCCATCGCTCCAACATCAAGACTAAGTCCATTCCTCCGATCAGTGACATCACATTGTTTCATCCCATGATGGACAACCATAAGAGCATCATGACAGCAAGGCATATGATCACTTGGAGTTTCGTTTAAGGGAGGAGTGATTTTTGCTTTGCGGCACACATGTTTTTTTTCCTTTGTTCTTTTTGTGTGGCTGCTTTGGCGCGTGCACACACACACACACACACACACTCTCTCTCTCTCTCTCTCTCTCTCTCTCTCTCTCTCTTTTGAATGCTTAATCCAGAGAAGCCATCTACCTTCAGGCATGGGTACATGTCTTTCTAATGGGACCCCCTAGAATAGCATTATTTTTTCTTGATTGAGTGCCTTTTGATTACTCTTACTCTCATTTTTCATTAGATCTACAAGGATCTTAGTACAACCAAGCTGCATGATAACTCCCACAGATGTCACCAATGAGAATCCACAAGTTCCCTTGATGTCACACCCTGGCCATTCCCGCTTAGTCCATCCTTCTTCACTTTGGGTATAATAACACAAGGTTACTTTAAGTTTTAATGATTAAGAATATCATTGTACTCAGGGTAGAACCCTTATTAATAAAATGGATGGATGCATGTTGTGGGCTCGCTATTCAAATAATTAGTCACTTGAGACTTGATAGCATAAAATAACACCTCAACCAATAGTTCACATGAGTGTTTTATTCCTAGATGAGATTACTCATAAAAAGGTAAAAAGATAAAAAGATAAAAGGCAAAAAGATCAAACAATAAGTTGAAAAGTGAAAAACTAAAAAACAAAAATTTCAAAATTAAATAAAATGTAAAATATTTATTAATCTTGCTTGTTATTAGAATGGGGGGTATCCCCCATAACTAACCAGTTGAGCATAGCTAGGATTAATAAATGAAAAATTGGAATCCTTACATGTTGGAAATGTTGGGACTTGATCATGCTTACCCAATTGGGGTTCACACACTTGATTAGAGTTGACATAGTGGGGCAAGTTATAAGATGTGGTTAATTTATAAGGAGTTGACCCACTATGGTACTTGTAACTGTAAGATGGTATGCAAGGATCAACATGTCTCCCCATGTGGCTATATTCATTAGGCCACATGGTTGTTGGAGTATTGAGTGGTGGCCCTGATTAGGTAACATGAAGCATTAGGTTCGAAGAGGAAGATGCACCATAGTGTTGGACTTGTGTTGAGCTGGCAAATGTAGTGGTTTCTAAACTGTGGTGTCCCTTTCTATGGTCACATCTAAAGAAGGGATGCCTATGATGTTGTGGAGTATTCCCACTGTTGTTAACAGTAGAAGCACAAGTAACATTCATGGGTTGATGCTGTGATGCAAATCCCTCAGAAAAAACTGGTGGTGATGTATAAGGAGGTAAAGGATGATAATGTTAGAATTGAGGAGAAGTGTAAGGTACCCAAGGTGGTGGTCCTATTGAAAAGGATATGGGTTGATGGTATTGAGAAGAATGATAATAATATGGTGAGATAGAGTATGTTGACCCAGTTGGGGAAACAGGATGTTGAACTTGATAGGCACTTGGGTTCGGATGATATGAAGGGTGTACCCAGTTCAAGGGTGGCCTCCCTCACAATTGGGATTGTTGCCACTGTGATTGAACACAGTATCTCTATACAAACTCTGGGTGCAACACTCTTCACCAATGCTCATGAAAATGTGAAAAGATTGGGCATTGGCCCTTGGGGTGATAGTACAAGAAAACGTTACATTGATATGTATGATTGGTAGTTAACTTCTTATTCTCTTCTACCCTTCTTTCCAATTTTCTAAAGGTGTTTCGTCTTGCTTCTTGGTTCACCATGATTCTATCTCAAATAATGTTGGCATATTCTCCACATTTTTATGCATCCATTCCATCATCTTATTGATCTTTGCTTCAAGTTCATTTAATGATTGTAGTGTTGGAAAAGATGATTCCACCTCCTTGAGGTGAGTTTATTTCTCCTCTTTTAGATTATGGACCTTTGTTGATGTAAGATTTTGGTCTTGTTGAGATTTTTCAACATTCTCCCATCTAGCCATTTCTCCTTCTTCCTTTGCTACCCGCTTAATAAGCTCTTGGAGTTGATGGATTTGTAGCTCATATAGTTGACCTCGGGCATACATCCCTAGGGTCTCCCTTATTTCATTATGGAGCCCATCAATAATGTGGTACATTAGCCTCTCATCAGAGAACTCATGGCCTGGGCAGTTGTTTAACAATGCATAATATCTTTCTAAGGCCATGTCCAAGGGTTCATGTTGTGCTTGTTTCCACTCTTGGATTTGTTTCCTCAAGGCTGACACTCTTGCATAAGTTTGATATCTTTCATTGAAGAGTTCTACCATTGTTGGCCAACGTCAAATTGATTTGGGTTTTAGAGACCTATACCATACTTTTTCTTGGCCAACGAGTATCACAGGAAAGAGCTTAAGTTTTTTCCATCCATTATTGATATTGTTCCATACACATGCATCATGGAAGGCTTGTAGATGTTGTTGCGGATCTAAATCATAGCCTCCTAAAAATTTGGGAAAGTTGTTTAAATCAAGCACAAGTAGACAGCTTTCCTTACGATGCTTGTGGGCTATTCGAGTAGCCTCTTCTATATGCATTAGGCTCTTAATGGACAGCAGGGGTTCATCGTCACTAGGTAGGTTATGAGTTTGCGAGTTGGAACGATGTTGTCTTTGTTCATGTTGGTGTTTCTGACTTTGCACATGGGCCTGATTTTTATTTCTACGTCGACCCCTTAAAAGACAGTCATCTGTGTCACGACCTGACATTGAAGGAGCAGAGGAAGAGGAAGAACTGAAAGACTCGTCATGAATTTTGTAGGTCTCCCAATCATCCCTGGATAAATCCTTGTTAACTACTGAGAAGGCCCTAGGTCTTATGGGCCCCCTCATTCCCTGGGATCCCCCATCTTCACTAGGGATGTCTAAGTTGGATGACAAAAGTCCTTGAGTATCGTTGGGGTGTCTATGAACATATAAAACTCCTGCATAAGATTGAGTACTCCAAACTTCTTTATTGGTTCTACAATGAATTACCTCACTAGATGTTGCATTATCACTATCTTGTGAAAGAGACATGGTTGTAAAATTGTGTGATTTATTGCAATTATTCTTTCTGAAAGATATATCATTAATACTTGTTACAGCAATCTTGTATGATGTAACTAATCTAAATAACTAGCACCGTCCCTGACAACGGTGCCAATGATGAGTGTTTAGGTACCCCTACACTCAACCATACAAATACGAGTGTTTCACGCACAATCCGGTCGAACTCCGTAGAAGGGCTAGTTTTGGTATCTAGATGGTTACTTGTTGATCATAGTTCGTTGTCTTCCCACCTAGACTAGTAATTTCTTTATCACGTATGGTTTAGTCCAAAGTGAGGTGTATGATGTGTTCTTAAACTAATGCTGCTCCTAGAGACATTGGAGAATAATCTTTAATTAAGCTAGGAGGAAAGGAAGAGAGAGAGCTATACTAAGAGGAGATAGAGAGAGAGAATCTAAGCTAGCCTAAGTGCGATGAGCATCCATTCCTTAATCATCTGTACACATCTTGGACCTTGTGCATGACTACTATAGGGATTACCAAGTGCATGGCCTAGGTACGNCCGTACAATTACAATCATCACACTATGGGCATGCACTTGGAGAAAAGAGTTGAGAGGAAAAAATGACAAAAAGACTCTATTCTAACACTAAACTAACTTTCTAAAAACTCCCTCTTCCTATGTGCCTAGATGTGTATTTATAGGCCCACACAGGAACCATGATATCGTGTACCTGATATCGCTTGTGAGGACGCGTTATCGTGTACCTGATAATGGGGGCCTGATATCGGGGTCCGATATCAGGACCTATCAGACTTGGTATCGGGACCTATCAGACCTGGTATCTTGTACCTGATATCAGGGGTCCGATAACAGGACCTAACAGACCATGACACCCGACAGACCATGACTTATCAACTTGTTTGTAGGAACAAGTGGCTATGGCCTTGTTTGCCTTTTTTGGCCTCATAGTGGGCTTCAATTTTTTTATCTTTCTTTTTCTATGCCTCTGTGGGATGATAATCCCAATAGGTATGATCTTGCACTTCAAACTTAGAATTAATTCTTGCAATGCCCAGCTTAATCAAATTGTTCAACAACATTGCAGGAACAAATTGGTCAAGAGGCAACACGATGTTGCCTTCCACATCCCTCCATCACAATTTCTCATCCTAATGTAGGATGAAGATGAAGTCTAGAGTATATTCATTTGGATGAGTGTATACCACTTTATTTTGTTGGGGCACTAGCATCTTGTGACCTTCTTGTTGTTGTTGATTAGATCTTCTTATGAATGGTGGTGGAGAGTCTCCCTTGAATTTCTCATCCTAATGTAGGATGAAGATGAAGTCTAGAGTATATTCATTTGGATGAGTGTATACCACTTTATTTTGTTGGGGCACTAGCATCTTGTGACCTTCTTGTTGTTGTTGATTAGAGGAAGCCATATTAATATTTGAGAAAAATAGTGTGCATGTGTTATTATTATTTGTCTTAATGATTTTGACTTTAAGATTTGTTATAACATCATTGAATGATTTCACTAACTTCCTAGGTAGCACACGTAGCTAACTAAAGTCCCCAGCAATGGTGCCAATGATGAGTAGCGAGTATATCCTACACCCAACCATATGAATCATAAGCATTCACTTAGTGATCCAATCAAATTCCGTAGACCTTAGTTTTCTAAATGCACATTATCTAGGTAGTGAACCTAGGGATGCAATTGTTGTCTTCTTGGTTCTAGTTGTGTAAGTACAAGCATATGATTAAGTGTAACCAAGGCACATGACTTGTATAATTTTATATTTTATCTATTTTAGCCTAAGTGTAAAATAAAATGATTAAGTATTAATTAATCTAATAACTATATAGTACCTTAAGTTATTTCCTAACACAAGTATCTAGTCCCACCTGCCATACACATCCTGAACGCGTTACAATGCTCCTAGGTTACCAAGTGCTAGCACTACTGGGATTACCAAGCATTAACGTTATGTTCAAGGTGGTTGTACTTATGTGTATTAATTAATTATATTTAATTAACTAAGGACATGGAAGTAAATTGCATGAATGGTAAAGTGCATTAAAGTAAACATTAAACTATTTCCAAATGCTGCAAGGTATTTCAAGAAGTTCATCTTTATTGCCATCACATCGAAGTGTCCAGGTACATTAGTGCATTGTATTCAAATTATTATTTATCATATATTAAAGTATTTATTAATTTTTATTTATTATTATATTTTTCAAAATCTATGTTTGTTAAATATAAATAAGTTTATTTAAATTTAATTTTTATCAAATATATGAAAGGTCCACTCCAATGCTTAGTGACCTAGAAGCTTTAATAATTAATAAAATAAAATATTAAGTATTATGACTACAAGGTATAGCAAACTTGAAACCTTTACCATTTAGAGTAAAATTAATTTAAGAAGTATTAAAATCAAAACAAATATAAAAATTAAACACTTAAATGATTAGTGATTTTGTGATGTATTAATGCGAAAATCATTAGTAAATGAGAAAAATCTAAGTTTTTAAAAAAGATGAAATAAAATAATTACATAGACTTTATAACAGAACCAAAAATTAATAAAATAAAAGATTAACCATTAAAACTAGACCTAATATAAAAGGTCATCACTCAAATGCTTTGTACAATGTATGATGCTAAGAGCACTACTACATGACCAAAATCATAGGTCTTATAGAAAATTTAATAAAATAAAACATCCTAATCTTTAAAAATTGATAAAATAAAATAATTAAAGATAGTACCCAAATGCTTGTGTAATATATTAGGTGCCAATATCATCAATACATGAGCAAATGAAAAGTCAAGACTTACTAAAAAACTGATTAAATAAGGTAACCAACACAATGAGAAATTGACTTATTGAAAAACTTATAAAATACAATAATTAGAATAGTGGAAAAATTGATAATTAAATAACTTAGTTCAATGCATTAGAATTGAACTCATGACTTGGAGTTTTCAAATGAAAGTGAATTAACACGTGATAGCTAATAATCATTATATTATATCAAGTACTTTATAGTTATATATATTTTTAGTATTGTCAACTACAACTTCAAACCTAAATGTTATGATTTGAAAAATGAGTACATTGAACCTAAACCTAAATGTTATGATTTGAAAAATGAGTACATTGAACCTAAACCTTATGAGATGAAAATTGCATGCCTTAACAAAAACCTAGGTTATTTGATAGGCACAAGCAAGGTGAATTTAAGTAAAAATTCAGTTCCAATATTTATAAATTTACATAACCAATGTGTTCTTTTTAATTTTTAAACAGTGTAAACCACCTCTCATTTTCATCAAATTATTTTAATTTCATTTTGATATTTTCTATGCAAAGTTTACTCAGTATATTTTACGATGCTTAACATATGTTTCAGTATACTTTTTAAATTAAAACATAAGTAAATATTAATACACATGCTAAATCTATATTCAAATCATTTAAACTTCCAGCCCTATGGTACATAAGTTATGAATGGAGTAAAATCAATACAATGCGGTCAAAGTCAATAAGTATAAAATGCGTGAGGTAATCGTAAAAATTGTATTTTTATAAAATTTAGATTGAGAAAACTTTGTTATGATAAGATTTTCGTTGGTATAAAATAGGGTTTTTTATTTATCTTGCGTGTAGAATTAAACGATAAGTAGAATTTCCAAAACAAATTGTTTCTTGTTTAAAGCATATGTAACTATTATACCAGCTTGATTAATTGAGTCATTTTTAGCCATTAACATAGAAATAGTGATGTAAAGCAAAAACATGTAAGCAGGTGGTTTCTTGCCATTAAATGTTTGATAACACGAGTGGCTGTCAAATTTGGCATTCCGAAGACTTGTAAGATGGTTTTGAATCTAAAACAAGGATGCGATAGGTCCATAGCAGAGCGAATGGCTGAGGAAGCAAATAATGCAGATGCAGAGCCAAGCCAAGACAAGGGTCCTCTCACATCATGACCAGCGACGGCGATAGGAGAGACGGAACGGATGGCGTTCATATTTATGTTTTGTCAAAGCTTTGCTTGCTTGCGCTCACGGACACCAACCTGGCTACCTTTCATTAAAGATGGGATAGTGATATGAGACTCCCTAGGTGGGCCCGGAGGCCCGCCTACCTTATGATGACAGCTGGATGACACGAATCTTCTCGCGGGATGGGGCCCACGGCGACATAATCATTACCTGAACGTTGGCTGGCAGGCGTAGTGGCTGGGCCCCACCACCCTTACATTCTAGCACCAGCTAAGCCTTTTATTGGCCTGCCTTCGGTCCCATCGCGTATGTTTGACGTGACGGTTTTCTTTGAGGCGGTCAAACCACTCTGTAAACAATTCAAACAAAAAGGTTTGGTTGATTGTGTGATGGCGTGATTATTTATTAATTAGGCTCGGCTCGCCGCAAGGCAAGCAGGCAACGACAACAGCAGCCGCAAGGTTGAAGAAGTTTCTGGGGCGCACGACGCCACGTGAAGGCAAACTAAAAGCATTGGGGCAAGATAATCAAGATATTCGCTTCCATTCTGTTAACAGAAAATTACGCACCAAAAAGCCCTCACGGCTGACGTTGCGGCACGTGACAAGTATTTGGACAAACTCAAACACTTGGAATCTTATTACAGGTCAAATGACGGCTCCAAACATATACAAGGATAACAAAACGATACGGATTCTTATTCCCATTGTTGGCGGTGTAGTTTCAATTTAAATACATTATTGGATCAAATATTATTGGAAGGTGTTAATTGAACAAGCGCTAATCATTTAAAAGGTACCTATCATTAGCTATAGGTTATATATATTATTCCATGGGTTAATTTATTAATATGGTGAGGCAAGCAAAATGGAACCTCATTGTTTGTTTGAAGTTTTATTGATCTCAAGGGTCTCTTATGAAGATACTTTGGCAAAAATTTATTTAGCAAGGAATGATCCAAAGATGGAAAATACCAATCTCTCTTAGATTGTAGAGATTACAGAGGATTTTAAAACCTTTGATTTTGTTTTACTTGATAATTTATATAAATCTCTATCAAAAAAATATCACTTCTCGATATATCTTTTCGAAGATTAGTAGATTTACTTGCCCAAATAAGGATTTTACACTAGTGATTCATGCTATCCTTGAATGTTATGGAATTACTATTTGGTATACTTGCTATTTTTCTAATTCATTTTTGCTTGTCAATCTAGCCAATTTTGAAATGGTTAAGAAATTCTTGGATCTTAAAGTTTTCATAGGTCAGTGCAATACTTTTATTACTCAAGAACAGAAATTGGATTTTGATCTTAATTCTTCTAATTATTCTAGAGTTCTTAACTCGATTGAATTAGAAAATCTTGCTTTTATTTTTCGAAGTGTTGAAAATGAAATTGTTAATAGAATTGATACAATTCTCAAAACAAAATAAAAAAAATCACTAAATGATGTGTAGTGTACATGCTATTTTGTAGAGATTGATTGATAGCAAAGAAAGATAAAACTAAAATTCAAGGTAGGTAATCAATGTTTTTCCTAGTAAATTACATACTACAATTTGTGAGGATGTTGTAGCTATTATCGTCATGAAGGTCATGCTATTGGGATTTGTCCTTTTCTCAATAAAAAAGTTCTTCATGAGGAAAATAAATAATAATTTTTAGAAAAAAGTAAATCATGATAATTTTTAGCAAGTAAAAAAAGATCTTCTTCAACAAGTTCTTAAGCTTTTACTAATCCTTTTAAATTTGAAGATGCTAATAAACTCTTGATATCTAAGGATAATTCCTCTTTCGAAAAACAAAAAGGGATTTTTTTAGAAGGGATTAGTAGTAAAAGTGCTAATGTAGAAGGATTTCGCTTAGTGCAATGTAAAAGGAAAAGGAATGTAGATACTAATTTCAACTTAAAAATCCCTAAGGTATCTCCTTCTCTCTCTACTTCTACTACTCTTCCAAATGTTTTCTAATCGAACAAAGTTTTTTCACCTATTAGTGACATGGATTGTTAGACAAATGCTAAGCTTGAAAAATCAAGGATAGGGACCTCTTCCTCCACATCTCAATGTTAGTTTTATCATGGAATGTTCAAGTCCTTTCTAATAAGTATTGAGCAAAGATTGTGAAGAAGTATCCTTTAAATTAGCATTTATCTCCAATTTTTCTCTGCCTTCAAGAGATTAAGATTTCAATGCATGATATTAGTTTTTTTTTTTTTTTTGTAAATGCATTTTAAAGAATTACATTATTATTATTATTATTATTATTGCTACTCATGAAGTTAATGAAGGAGATGTTGCTATTCTAGCTGATTAAAAGTGGACGAGAAAATTTTTGAATTTTGGCTCTAACAACCTTGGGAAAGTTATTTGGATTTTTTGTCATAATGAAAAAGTGGACTCCAGACTCTATAATATTTATGCTTCTAATAATTCCAAAGATCAATCAAAGGTTTGGAAATATCTTCTATCTTTACCTAAAGTTTCTTGAATTATTGGAGATGATTTCGATCATTGAAAGTCATTTAGATAAACTTGGGGCTCTTCCTCATAATATGTCTTCTTAAGAAAAAGAAGATTGATGTAATTTTAAAGAAAAATATTTTCTTTCTAATGTTAGCTCTTTATTCCCACATCACTCAAATAAAAAGAGTTATACTTAGTATAATTAGTAACAAGAAAATGATAAACTTTATTGTTAACTTGATAAATTTTACATCTCTAATGTTTCTTTTTGGAAGAATACAAGTAGAAATGCATATAAAAGCTACTTTATCATACAATTTTTCTATCAATATTTTTGTCTTTGGGATTGATTCTTTCTCATTTCAAAAATAAGTGCTTTTTCGTATGAATACTAATATGTTCACAAGACCTAGTGAAAAATTATTTTAAAGTCTTTATAGAATGCAGAAAAAAACCTATTAGTAATACTAGTTGAATTGACTAGTAGTAGCAAACTAATTGTAGAGTTAGAAATTATGTTAGATAGTTTTGAAAGTAATTTGCAAAGAAAAAATGTCAAGTTAAAGAAGAGCTTGCAAAATCTACCAAGAAAATGCAAATTCTTTTAGAATAGAATCCCTTTGATTTTGAAACTTAAAAAGCCTTGACTAAAGCTTGTTATGCCAAAAAACGGTGGGACATTTTTAAGCTAAAAGTGCTCTTCCTAAAAGTCACTTCTTACTAAAAGGTTTCTTGTAAAGAGAAGGAGAAAACATTTTCTAAAGTAAAAAGAACATATCAATAAGAGACAAATTAGAAATATCAACAATAGTTGAAAGCTTCCGATCATTGAGCCTCCAAAACAAAAAGAAATTAATACTATAAAAAACAAATTAATTGTTCAACTTTCACTAGGAGCTTTTTTGCTTGAAGTTGTAGCTAAAAAGTCACATCTTTGAGAATTTAGTATTTGACACCTGAAGAGAGGTCATAGTTATGATCTTATTGCTAGAAAATAACTACATACCAAAGCTTCCAAATAGAGTATAGAACAAGGAGTCAAAGATGATTCCAAATGCAAAGAAATGAAGTAGAAAAAGCAATTTGATCACCAAGAATGACTTCATTGATGCTTGGTTGAAAGATGTTACAAATTCTGGATGTCTATTTCTAAGCATGTTGAGCAACAAACACTAAAGATAGAGAGAGAGAGAGAGAGAGAGAGAGAGAGAGAGAGAGAGAGAGAGAGAGAGAGAGAGAGNCTTTACTTCTACAAATAGAACATTGAGGAGAAACATTTCTCATATGTTTAAGACAAGTGTCAATAGGAAGACCTTGACAAATAAGACACCATCAAAAATATGAATTTTAGAAAAATGTAAGAGCTCTTGAAATATATTTCATTTTCTTAATCTAAAAGTGTGATAATAATTGTATTTTCTAGGCTTTATTAAAATTTTTATGAATAAAATCATTCTTTGTAATAATTTCAAAAGTAACTTTCAAATTAAAAGGAAAAACATATCTGCCATCCTTCCAAAATATATCTAGAAAAGCTTAATGCAAATTATTGTCAACTTTAAATAAATTCTCAAGATTAGAAATTAGTTTTTCAAATTTTTTCCCTTCTTCTATTCAAACCATAAGGGTTAGTGGCTTCATTCCAAGTAATCCATCTATCATGCATATGCAGACAAAAAACTATAGCAATACCAAATTTGCTTCAAGTGGTACATAATTTAGATGCATTGGTAGCTCAAGCTCCTTCATTAAAAGGAAGCCACCATGGGCTTATTTGCTTAAGCATGTAGCTTAGTATGTCCCTAGGTTGGTACATGTCTTAGCATACACATTGAGATCAAATTTGTAACTTGCAAATCACAAGCTGCATACTCTAATCAATTAAGCTATTCCTCACACACATAATTAGAAATCACAAGCTTCTATGTCATTAGATGTAAATATATCTAGAAATTAAGACATTTGAATGAATATTTGTAGGAATTACTAAAAGTGAACTTTTTATTTACATCCATTAAGACCCTTTGAAATCTAGTGGACAAATTAACTTCAAAATTCTTTTTATAGAATTTTTTATATTTTGAATGCATAATTTAATGTTACCCACTAGAATTGAATCTATGACCTAGTGTTTCCATGACAATACTGTTACCACTAAGTAAACGCCTGGTTGAAATTTGAATTTACTAACACTGCTAAACATGATTGCTACATATAAATATAATAGAAATGAAAGTCCTTTATTATGTCTTGAAAAAACTTAAAAAGTTATAATTACACCAAAATGAATTTTGAAACTAAAACTTAAATTGAAGCTTTATTATGTCTAAAGACCTATAGGATCTATTGGATAGATATTACATTTCATGAGAAATAAAGATAGACTCCATAAATTGACTAAGCACCAATGGGGATAATAAAAAACAAATCATATAAGTTTTTTGCTGCAACATTATATTGTTGTCTTAAATAGATGGTCCCAACATAGAAAAGAAACACATGCAACTCATCTTTAAGGGCTTCTAACTTGCATAATCTACAAGTGTTCTCTTCTAAGGGGAGTTGAACCTATTTTCCACTTTCAATTCTAACATAATGCCAACTTAAGTAAAGCTTGTTGATGGTACTCTTGATACTTAATTAAAGTAGTAGCTAAGAGATATTGAGCTTCTACATCTAGTTTATTATATTTAATGTGATGTAAATAAAATTATTTTTGTTTTCTACTAAATTAATTGGTAAGATCTTGTTGTAGTTTCTCCTAAAAAATATTCTATTTTTTTAACCATTACATTTTCATGAATCTTTAATAATTGCTTTAAAGAATCATGATTTTACCACCAATTCACAAATCCTGGTCAAGGTACTACCATTTTAAGAACCGTGCGTCTAATGATAGGTAGCAGTCCAATCAATTTTTGGTCAAATCATTTTCTAACCTACCTAGGTCGATGTTAGTGCAAGAAAAAAAGAAGCATGATGAACAATAACGTTTTAAACACATACCTCTCGACGGCCGTGGGCATGAGCCACTACAGTCACCCACAATCATGAGATTGGGATGGATCATGGGTGGATTAACATCATGCCATGGAGCGAATACATTGGACATCGGGAACATACAAGGCTTCGTAGTGCGATACGGTAGGATATATTCTTTTAGGGTACGCTGCACATGGCCGCTTGACGAAAGGTAGAACATCCACATGGTTTGGGTGCTCTAACCGCCCACGGTAAAATAATCTAACGACCGGGAAACTTTAGCTGTTGCAATTTTTAATGCAACGTTGCAGTTTAAAAAAAATACGTAATCTCTCGGTTTGAGGAGTCCGAAAATGAGTTGTTACATCACCGACTGCGGGGAGGTCCGATGTGGAGTGTGCTGTTTGTCGCGTGGAGATGCGCGACTTCTTCGATAAACGTGAATTGGGTGGGTAATGACCAGTGACTAAAGAAACGGCGAGTTTGGTAAAAACACTCCCTCCTCGGAGACCAAGGCGATCCAGGTTCGAATCTCCACGGGACATAATCAATGCGCAATAGACCTGAGTCGAGTCGAGTCGAGTCCAGTCGGGTCGGGTTTGGGGCCAAATAAGAAAGCTGGGCGTCATATCACATCAGATCGCATCGTAGATCGTGGAAAACGCAACTTCGTAACGCGTGGCAGCCGTAAAGCCGAAGCCTTGGCAGGCGACGGCCAAGACGATCAGGCATGTTCACATTTTACAAGGACCATGCGCATGCACATGTAACACACATATACATACCATAAATGTCGTGGATCATGGATCCTCGATTGTTCAACTGGCGTTCTATGCTTTAAAATTCCGTTCTATGCTTTAAAATTCCGTTCTTTTGGCCGCAACTTCCAAGCCATCTGTTATGGGCTGTGCATCATTTCAATACTTCCAATTTTATGAATTAGAATAGGTCTGTCGATCTGTACACGCATGTTCGTTCGGGTTAGCATACTTGTCCTATACGCTGCTTCACTTGTCCTACGTAAGGTAATAAACTTTGCACGGGTTGGTATGCGTAGCTGTGAATGTCACTTTGAAAGTGATAGCCTCATCAATACGTTAAAAAAATTGTGTGGACCATGTTCAAGGTCAGTGTGAATTCGCCGGACGTTTGGCCGGAAGTAGATTTTGCTCGGAAAAAACTTGTTTTTTTCGATGTGGCGTTAACCAAAACTGTGATATTTTTTGGGCAACCTGAAGGGTATTATTTTTTTTCACTGTCCATACCCAGAGGTATAGTGTTTGGATTTATGCATAGTATTTTGTTTTCCCTGCTTGCATCGTTTTTGGTTTTTATGGATTAATTTTCATAGGTATTTGAAAATATATAATTTAATTAGAACTTTATCTATCACTCACCATTTTTATCCAAATTGAACTTATAACTTGAAACTTTCAGATTCAAATTAAATGTCCTGTAGCACCTTACATCAATTTTCTTCACACACAAAAAGTTTTTACATTGACAATTTATTAAAACCTTTGTGAGAGCATGTGCATTCAGTAACAGACCTTTTCACAATTTTTAATGTTGTCTTTTATTGCTAAATTTCATGTTTGTGCATTGTTACCGTGCTCACACGATGTGCCCTCTGTTTGCAATGTGTTTTTAAGACTGCTTCTGTGGCGTGCTAGTAGTTTACGGTTTTAGTTGTTATAGTTCGTTCGGTTTTGTTATTGTTATAGATGAACTTTTTGCAGAGTGGTACTGTAGTTTTTAAAAGTTTCTTGTGCCTTTTTACAGAGCTTCATTGTATCACTTATTGTTGTCCTCGTCTATTTGGTAACTCTGAATTTCATGCTTCTATAAATTCTTATTTTTTAGTCTACTTGGTAACGGAATTTTTTATTTAAACTTGGTTTCTTGCTTGAGTGCAATGGTGTATTCATCCTAACCCTACACAGTTAAAACATGAGAGAAGACTTTCCAATTTGGGAAATGAGATCAAGGAATGCCGGTGGGATAATTATTGGGCAATTTTTTACCCAAAATATTGAAAATGACTTTCGATTTTGACAAACCAATCTTTTTGGTTGAAGATTTCATGAAACAAAAATCTCACTCCCTGCCATGGCACCGGCTATTAAGCTCACTAGGGAATGAGCGGGCAGGGGAGAGACCAGAGGCTACCCTAAATACATCATTCCCCTATGTAGAAAGTGTAATTTAGAACTTTTCAAGTTAATACAAATGCAATTTAAAATTTAGTAAGTTTAAAAAAATTTGATGATGGGCAAGGTCGCACGTTAAATTTATACACCTTGTAATCTCTCATATCTGTTAAATATACCATTCTCAAGTGTAATAACTCATTGGTGCCTAATAAAATAAGGATGAAGAAATGTTTGTTTGATGGTGATTTTAATTTCAATATAAAGTTACAAATTTACGAATTTTATGCATGTTATGTAATACCTTGGTTTATAACACATGTATTTAGGTTTTTGCCTTATTCTTTCAAAGAACATACGTGAAGCAAAAGAAACTAAGTTTACTTTAACATGCAACATATCCAAGAAATATATTTGAAAAAGCTATTTTACAACTCAATTAGTCCAAATCTTTCAATGATGAATGATTGAAATACATTAATACCTCATATAATAGAAACAAATGTTAGTATAACATACAAAGTAGAGAAGAAATATGGTGAGAACCAATGCTTCAATACCAAAAGTGCAATCCCAATCCTTAAACTTGCAAGATGAATTACGACAAGAAGGAAAACATTTCTTTATTCTTACAAAATCATGATAGAATTACAAGGTTGAAAGCAAATTGCCTAAAGATAAACAAGGGCTCAAGAGAATCATACTCACAACTCCTCACACAACACACAACTCATAATGGTTGAAAGCCTTACAACATGGAAACTCAATGGAAGCTCATTTGGAGCTTAATCTTCTCTCCCAAAACTCTCTCACAATTTACTTTTCTCTTCTCCCAAATGAAAGGCTTGGATTCCTTTTTATAGTCTCTTTCAAGTGTCCCTTCGTCTTCCCTTCAAATTAGAATTTAAATTGAAGTTCGTTGAAATCCATACAAGATGTTTTGGAGAAGCAAGAGAAATCTTTTCCAAAACATTCAGATCTTAGAAGAGACATCTTGGAGTTGGGGGAGACATCTTAGGTTTGTCTATGTTGAGTTGTTATGAATATCAGGAGATGTCTTCCTTTTGCATAAGACATCTTGGCTGGCCTAAAGACATCTTGATTGCGAGAATTATCAAAACACCAAACTTCTTCCCGAAAGTCCTACAAGTAGAATACACTTCCAATTGTCTTTTCTTGTCTCTTGAACATGGAAAACGATACAAAAACTCAAACACACCTAAGATACAAACAACACACACAAAAACATACTTTGAGAATGTTACATGGGCTAGGTGATGTCCTCATCAAAATATATTGATAAAGTTATTTAATTAAAGCTATTAGCCATGAACTGATTAAGTCCATTGATACTTTACATAACAACATATGTTTCACTTTAACTTGTGGGAATCAAGGTTGTAATTTATAATGAAACTAAAACTAAATATATTTTATTATATCTATCAAGGTGGGGTTATTGGAGTACCCAAAAAACCTTGAAATTAATTTATTAGAAAATAGGAAAGAAGGTTATAATAGAGATATCATATAAACAAAACAAATACAATTTTTCAAAATACTCGAAGGTATTTAGACCTAGATTTAACATCATACAAAAATTGTAAGAAAAAAACTATAAAGGATAATAGGTAAGTTTGCGGCCTATGAACTAACATCAATAATGAAGTTAGAATAGCAAAACTCTCTACTAGTAGTTCAACAACAAACAATAAATGTAATTTGTAACATGCTCATATTGGACAAGCTTACAAACTACACAAAATAAAGACAATATCTTATTAAAGGAGAATGAATAGAGCTTCTCAACCATTAGGCTACTGAAGAAGAATATCATCATCATCGTGGCTTTGTCCCCATTCACCTCTATGAAGAGCTAGATTTTTGTTTATTTGTAGTTCTTCAAATCATCTTTTATTGTTTTTTCTCATGTCTTCTTTGGTCTTGTTTTTAGTGGAATTCCTGGAACAATGATATAATAGCCTTTGCTTATATGCTCATTGTTCGATCTTCTTTGCACATGTCCAAACCGTCCAAGCTATTATTTTTGTAGCTTATCTAAAATAGAAGCTACACCAAGTCTTTCTCTAATGTTTCTATAATGTAGTTTATCTCTTCTAGTAACATTTAATATCCATTGAAGCATTTGTATTTCTACCACACTAATTTATTGTTCATGCCTCTTTTGTACTGCTCACCATCCAACACTATATAAGATAATAAGCCTGATTGTCGTCCTATAAAATTTTTCCTTTAATTTTATTGTTATTCTTTTACCACAGAGAACACTACTACCTTATCTTCATTTTTACTATCTTGCATTAATTCTATTTATGATATCTTTATCAAATTTACCATCTAATTGGAGGATTGATCCTAGGTAGTGAAATTGTTTGCAATGATAGAATTTTTTTTGCTTTGAGTTATTACGTTTATTTCATCATTGTTTATGTTGTTATTAGAATTACATGTCATATATTTTGTCTTCTACTAGTCTTTAATCCTTTTGATTCTAGAGTATGATCCTACTTCTTTATTTTAGCAACAATATTTTCTTAAGCTGTATCCACCAACACAATATCATCTACAAATAGCATATACCAAGGTATTTCATCTTGTATTTCCTTTATTAATTCAATAGAAAATAAGTACAGAATATGTGTAGACCCTTGATGTAGACCTATTGTAACTGGAAAATTAGATATTATTCTACAAAATATTCTAATTTTAGTGGCAATTCCTTCATACATGTCTTGAATCACTTGAGTATATTTATTAGTGATGTTTTTCCTCTGCAAAATCCACTAAATAATATCTCTAGGGACTTTGTCATTTGCTTTTTTTAAGTCAATAAAGATCACATATAGATTTTTTCTATGTTTTTTGAATTTCTCCATCAATTGTTGCATTAAAAAAAAATAGCTTTTGTAGTAGATCTCCCTGGCATAAATTCAAATTCATTTTTGATACTCTTGATTCAAGTCTAAAACAATGCTCTCCCATAGCTTTATAGTATGGCTCATTAGCTTGATCCCTCTATAGTTTGCACAATTTTGCATGTCTTATTTATTTTTGTAAATGAGAAAAACAAAGCGTTTTCTCCAATTGTTGGGCAGTTCTCCATCCTTCAAAATCTTGTTAAATAATTATGTCAGCCAAGAAACTCTTGTATCTCCCATTACTTTCCAAGATTTTATAAGAATATTATCTAGTCTGACAGCTTTTCCATTTTTCATCATTGATAAATCTATCTTTACCTCAAAGAAGGACAATGCATTAATCAAACCAAAATTTAGTTCTTTTTCTTGCATGTTTTCTCTTGGAAATTCTTCATTTAACAATTCTTGAAAATAAATTTTCTACCTATCCAAAATTTGATTATCTTTTACCAAAATTATTTCATCTACTTCCTTGATGCATTTCACATGATCAATAATCTTACATTTCTAGTTCTTGATTTTTACTAATTTATAAATAGATTTTTCTACTTCCTTTGTTCCTAATTTTTCATAAAGGCTACGCAAGGCCTTATGTTAGCTTGGATACTATTACAGTTGCCTTTGCCATTTTGTATATCAACTTGTTTTCTTGGCTACTACTTTGTTGCTATACCTTAAAGTATCTTTTCTTATGTTGGATAGCATGTTACACTTTATCACTCCACCACCATGTCTTCTTTGGGATGTATTTTTCACCTTGTATTTCACCCAAAATGTTCTTTCCATTTTGGTGAGTTTCTTTTCCTAAGTAGAAGAGTTTGTATCCTTGGCCTAAATATTTAGCTTTCTTCCCTTTCTATCTTATTTTTTAAAGGCAGATAATGGAGATTCTTCATCTTTTCATGGCATTGGTAATTTTAAGGGTCTTTTTATTAAGTGTGTTAATGTTCCAGGTTGCCATAAAAAAATTTTGTCACTAGACTTGCTTCTTTATCCACATCCATTCTTGATGTGGGAAGCCTAGTCTACTTTTCATAACATTTGAGTGACTATGTTGTGCGTCATTTTTGGAGGACACCCTAGTAAGCCCTTCCCCATTTTCCATAGCACCCAAACCCTATGACCACTACACATCACTTCTGGCAATGCCCTAGCATTTGCAAAATCTAAAAAAGAATGCATTCATGAGATTTGGTAAGGTTTTACAGTTAGTTGCTAACTTGATGCTAACCCTCCTCTTGTATCTAGGCTTAGGATTGGTATCAGTGAAATTAAGAAGAACATCTTTATTTCAAACTGTAGCAAATCCAACATTACCAAGAAGTTGGAGTTGGAGGAAAAGATGAATGGTAAAAAAAAAAAAAACACTAGTAAGATGAGAAACTTGGAAATCCTTGAACATATACTTATTTCATTTTTTTCAAATAAGGAAAAGAAATTTAGGAATATCAAAACCTTCAACAGGATTCATGATGACAACTAAAATATAGTTAGTAAGTATAGAAGGTAACCTAAACATGGAAAACACCTATTTAAAAATAAGAGTCATTATAGATTTTATCATTGGAAAATTTAAAAACAAGTGAAAAAGAGATTATGAAGATTCACAAAAAGCACATTAAGGAGTATTAAGTCCAACTTGTTGTATTTTCACATCCATTAGAAGTCCCTTATTAAGTAATGATCATATACTAATCTTAGGTTGCGAACTAGTTCTTCATAGTTTCTTAAAAGTGGTTCTCCATTTTTCAAATCTCTAGTTGATACATGATGAGTAGTGGGTACCCCTATGCTCAACCATACAAATCACTAAGCGTTCACAAGCGATTTGGTCGAATTTCGTGGACTCTATGTCTTTCGGTACACCAACCTCTAGGAAGTGAACTTACCCTAATAGTCATTCGTTGTCTTCCTAATTACACTTGTGATATGCAAAGGTATGGTTAAGTGTAATCTGGGCATATAATTCTTATTATTTTTTATGTTTTATGTTTTGGGTGCTTAAAATAAAGGATGAAAGGAATGAAGTAATTTAATTGCATTCGTTTCCACTTACCGTACACATCCTAAACACATTTAATGCTATTGGGTTACTATAATGTCCCTTCCCTTCTTAAGGGTAGAAACAATTGTAAACAATGTGATTAATTTTCTAATGAAGGGGTGCCTCGTTATGAGGAGCTATGATTATTCATGTATCCCTTAGGAAAGGGTTTAACCTATGCTATCTAAGGCTAGGGTTAGAGGTTGTGCCAGGCATGGAGTTGTGGAGCCAAGAAAGACAAGTAACAAGAGCCAAGTGAAGCAAGACAAAAAGGAACTGATCACCCCTTTGGTAAGACAGCCTAATTGTGGTGGCAGTGCTGGATTGCCTTTAAGGCTTAAGTGGCATAGGAAGACAACCCAAAAGAGCGTTATGGTACTCTCTTCCATTAATATAATTTTTTCATTTTCTTTGTTTAATTCTTTAGTACCATTTATTTATTTACCAATTAATTCATTTATTAAGAATTTATAATATTTTCCGTATATTATTTAAGAAAACGATGAATGTAATAAATTAAGCATTCATATTTTTACAACATCCGAGAATGGGATGTCACATTTGGTATCAGAGCAAATCACAATTTAGGAACCAAAGTGGAAGAAAAAATTTATTTTATTATTATTGAAGAACAAAAGCACATTTGAGCAAAATAACAAAGTAGAGGAAAATATTATTTTATTTTATTTTGGTGATTAAGGAGGAGTGAGAGGAAGTACATCTAAGTAGGATATAGAAAAAGAAGAACAAGGAAAAGAAGTAGAATGGAAAAAATGTAAGAATGGAAACTCGTTACGACTGAAAATTTCAAGACGATCTATAACTATTTTCAACTAGAATTCTCTTTCTTTAGTAGTAGCATCTGCCTTGCTAGGCACTATCTTGCATCCAGCTAGTCCATCACACAACTGTTTAATATATTTGGTTTCATGCCTTGCTATAGCTACTAATTCCTCCTTTATTTTAAGTTGGGATTGTAACATATCTATCTATATTGATCGATCATCCATGTCCTTTTGCCATTCCTTCTCCTTTCTTTGTAGAAATAAGATTTAAATTATGAGTTTTGAGCATATCAACAAACTATATATATATATATATATATAAAGAAAAGTATTATCTAAAATTGATCATTATCAATTTGAAGGAATCATTCATGAGTTGCTAGATGACGAGCATAGCATGTTGCACTTTTCAATTCCCCTAAGAGTTGCTTTAGATCTTTTACAACATTTGGAGCATCCTTGGGAATTAAATGAAAAGATGATGGAACTCTAGCCTATATTAAATCATAATCTATCTTGAAGTCACATGACTGAGATTCCCATATATGGTAGACACCCTCATGAACAAAATATGGTTTATTATTTGAGATTTGTTGGCTAATGTGTTGAAGAAGCACAAATTCTTCTTCAGCAGCTGCCACTATCTTTCCCATTGAATAAGAAGATCTTGAAATTGAGAAAGAAGAAGTCACTGGAATAGACTTAGAAAATAATGTCGATGCTGCATGTGGAAGAAAACCTCTTCCAGGTGTCATAGAAAAAGAAGGCACAACTGGTGATCTAGGTGGTAGATTGGGAGTCTATGTAGAAGTAGTGCCTGCATCACCTCTATCCATCTCTCAGATAAAATATTATCACTCCATAGTCCTCTGCAACAAAAAAGATAATAATAATAATAAAAATAAGAAAAATCAAATTAAAAATCAACATCATATAAAGGAAAAAGGGAAGTATTTTAACATTGCAACATCATATAAAGGAAAATACCTTTGGTTGTTTTCCCTTATTTTGTCTTGAACTTTGCTAAATTTATTGGGATTGTTGTGGAGGCTGTTATTGGGTTTGTTGTTTTATAACAACTAGACTACCACAACTTTGCCCAGTACATTGCCTCTACAAAAAAATAAAAAAAAAGTAAAAAAAATTGGAAAAACTAATATAGAGATAATACATAAAACTAAGTTATATTTAATATATATACCTTGGGAGTAGAGAGTGAGATTTGTTCTTGTGATTGAACCATATTAAAGGATGAAGTACCTTGAATTTTTTCAACCTGTGCAGCTTCAGCACTTTGCGTTGGTTCATTCTGTAGCCCAGATTGCATTGTCAAATACATAAAATAAAAACATAATCAATAAATAAGAAAATAATAAAAACATGAAAATACCTCACTGATTTTCTCCTGACTTCGAGCTTGTTGTAAAGCCAGTTGATCTTTTTTGGCACCCATAATCTTGCTTCATATAGCCCTCTCATCTTCAAGAAATTCATGGCACAATTGAGGACTGTAACAAGTAAAATGTTTGTTAAGATGATCATAACTTAGGGTCATACACATGATCAATGGTATATAGCATAGGGTATAGGATTTGGAAGAATTTTTTTGGGCAACAGTAATTTCAATCATAGCTATATACCAAGCAGAGAAACAAGACATCAACCAATCATAAACTCTACCAGTTATGACACCATGAAGTATGAAAATAGAATAAGAACTAACATTAGATTGTTGTCTATACCATAGAACCTTGCTACTGATGAATAGACATAAATCAAAGTCAGAATTGTTAATGTAATCTTTATAAACAAATTGGTTTTTTGCCAATGGTAGAATCAGCAACATAATCAGATAATTCCTTTTTACAAAAAGATTTAAATTTTTGAGAATGAATTGAAGGAATTAAAGGATCTTCTCCTAGTTGAAAATCTAAGATTACTTTAATATCAAGAGCAAGGATTATTATTGCTCCAAAGCTAATCAAAAAATAGAACTTTTCTTATTATCATACTGTTCACACCATTTTGAAAGTATACTCTTGCATTGGGAAAGTTTAAAAATTGGAAAAACAAGTAAATCAGCTAACCTAGAAGTGGTAAGGAACTGAAAATCGTCCTTCCCAAGCAAGCTGCAAACTCGATCAGAAGCAATAAAAACATTATTTTGGTGTAAAAAATATTAGGCAATAAAGAGCTCCTACTTGAAGGGGCCTGAGGTGAAGCCTAACATTTGAGAGCCATGAATTCTTTTTAATAGAAAATCTTCAAGCTTCTCTCTTGACAATATTTTGCTGGTATTAAGTTGTGATAAGTAAATCATCCTACTTCTCATATTTATAATACAATTATAGAAATCATATAAAAAAGCTAAGAGAAAGTATAACTTAAGATAGTCAAAGATTTAATAAAAGATAATGTATACTTTTTTAAAGAAAAAGTTAACATTCACTTTTTTAGATTTTATGATTTTTAGGTTCACTAAAGTGAAATTATCTATAGTTTAACTCAAAGTACTCTCCGAGATGATTCTAACGGTACTGATTTCATCAAAATATGACTTATGGTTTGGAATATACAGTTATTCTCAATTTACGTGTAGTTTAAAATTAAAAAAAATTTAAAAATATATATTATTTACATTAAATTTTTTTTAATAAAAAATGTTTTTTAAAAAAATTATTAAACAAGGGGTCTTGGTTTGAAACTCGAGCCCCAATCATTAAAAAATATTATATATATATATATATAATATTAAAAAAATAAAAAAATTTTTACTAGGGCTTGTGACCAACCGCAACAAGGCTATAACCAACCACGACAAGGTTGTGGCAGCCGTAAGGCCATGGCTAACAAGTTTGGCCCTTGGAGCTAGCCCCAAAAGAGGCACCAAAGAAATCGTGTTTTGTGCCCATGCCACTTGCTACCAATTGTGTTGTTGTTGCTACTCTTGTCGCTACCATTTACTGTTGCTTTACTGTCACTATTGCCTACACCGCTGCACAGCCTGCCACCCTACATTGTGTGACCTTGTCGCCCTGCATCGTGTAGCATTGCCATCGCTTGCAACTGCGCATTGCCTGCAACCACAACTACCATCACCACCTTCTCTCCATCACCATCACTGCCTTCTTTTTGTCGCCCATCACTACCTCCCACACCACCCATCACTGCCTCTCACATTGTCTATCACTGCCTCTCGCACCGCCCATCACTACCTCCCGTGCTGTCCATCACTGCCTCTCGCACTACCCATCACTACCTTCCACGTCATCCATCATTGCCAATTATACAACAAAAGCCATTTATCAATATATCCTAGTAATCATGAATTTGTCTATGCTAAATGACATTGTTGAGATATAACACCAAGACTCAAACTATTTATGAACAAGGCTATATGTATCTAATAAATTGCCAACTCTTTCTTAATTAGAATCTCATGGCATTATTAACCTTCATAATTATCCTAGATGTGGGGTTTTGGAGGATACTGATAATGTTTTGATATTATCTCTTTTTCCTCAATTTTCAATGTATATTTTTTAAAAGAAGCACATCATAAAACAATGAGATATTGCTAGAGTAAATTAGTTAAAGAAATTGATTGTAGAATGAGTTTATATTTTAGCTGTTTCTGTGTGGTTTAAAGTTTTTAGTTGCAACAAAGTTGATTCACTTTTATGGTTATAAAAATCTTCCTAGTTGTTAATTTTGGTATCTTGTTTGTTCTAAAATGTAATATGGATTGTGTAGTTAGCAATTCGAGTTGCAATGTGATGGAATGGGTCATCTGTTAATTGATGGAAAAATTGAATTCTTTTCAACAATCAATGAGAATTTTGAAATTCCCATCAACTGACGGAAATTTTTCGAGTTTAAATAGAAAGCATGCTTAATTATTTACAAAAATTTAAATTGGTGTTGTGGTAACACCAGAAATACAAATTTTATCATTAAGTGTGCACGTCTTGGAGTAGAATTTTAAATCTAGAGTCCATTTTTAACCAAACAAAAATCAATTACAACAAATTTGAACCTTTTCGATTCAATGGAATGCTTAGATTTAGCTTTTGGACTACAGAAAATTAGCATTCAATTCATTGTTTTAGGTCCCAAAAAATAATTAGGATTCAGTACTCGGTGAGAAATCTATAACAGTTTCAACTTCTTCCACAACTGACTAAACAATTTTGAATCTTATAAAAAGGGCCATAGAGGCTAAGGATTATCAACATACCTAATTTCTTCTACCTACCGATGCCTGAAACTCGAAGAATAAATTGAAGAAAAATGGAAGCCCAAGTTAATGAGTAGATGAATGCCCTTGAAGATCAAATTAATGAGATCAGGGGTGTTCAAGAAGAACTTTATCACTCAAACTAAGGGTTCAAGGTAGAGATGCAAAATATGTTTGAGAAAATTAGGAAATTGTCCTAGAGTTTAGAAGATAAATGGTTAGACGTGCAAGGAAAGATGGATTTCTTTGCAAACTCCATCAAATAATTAACCAACCATCTTATTTAGCCTTCAAACCCTACCCATAGTCTACCTAGGGAACAACATCAAGACCAATATCAACTTTCTCTTAAGGATCCACACCAAACACAACCTTGACTTACTAGTGGATAGGATATCGAAATTCCTCCTGTAGGTCGTAGAATTGAAATTGAAGGTTAGGGATATGGGAACTGGCTTAATTCACCAAGAGAATCATTGACACAAGTTCATGCTAAGAAAGTAAAATTAGATTATTATGATGAAGTCCCTAGATCTAGTGCTAAGGCAAAAGATTAGCTTGATACAATGAAAAGGTACTTCGATATGTTGAATTTGTTAAGCCATGAACATTGAAAAGTTATCTCCTTATATTTAAGAGGACTTGCGGCAACATGGTGGAATGGACTACGATCTCAAGGTTTGATTACAAATTGGCTTAATTTTTGTCAAGATTTTGAATAGAAATTTATTCCCAATTTTTTTCTCAAAGAGTGCAAAATGAGATTTGATTCTTTAAGATTGGGAAGGCAAACTATAGATGATTACTACAAGGAGTTTTGTGATCTTTCTTAGTATGTAAGTTACCGAGATGAGGGAGTTTTAGCTTCAAAATTTATTGGAGGACTACATGCTCAATTACATCCCCAAACACGAGCCCATAATCCTCAAACCATTGATGAAGCATATAGAATTACTAAGGATGATGAGGAATCGAATCAGATATGAGTTACCATTCGACAAACAACTCTTCGACAAACTACTTTTTCACAAGTAATGGTAGAAGAGACAACAACCAAAAAATCTCGATCAAAATTTGGATGTTTTATTTGTGGTGAAGATCATTTCAAATTAGATTGTCCAAAATTTTAAGCAAAAATATAGAGGACCAACCAAATTAGAAATCCAAAACCCAACCCAAACATGAGCAAAGGGAAAAATCCAATCACTACCACAACAATGAAGAAGATATCTGCATTGACTAAATCAGGTTTGCATAAATTTCAATTTGCTTTACTAATTTTTAAAGGTTTAATTGAAGGTAAACAAATTAAATTTTTGATTGATAGTGATGCTAGTGATAACTTTATTTCTCCAAAGTTAATTAATTTATTGAAATTAAGTCTACCTTTCAAGAAAATTATTAAGATAGAATTGGTAGATGAACAATCGTGAGCAAGCCTACCATATATGGAGAAATTAACTTTACCTTGCAAAACATGCCTTTCATTGATGACTTGTTTGAATTTGAACTAGGTGATGTTGATGTAATTTTAGGAATGTCTTTCCTACAAAAATTTGATGTTACTACCCACTTTAGAACTTGTATTTTAAAAGTCCCAACCACTAATGGAGTCAAGCTTCTAAGGGGGGTAGAAACAAGAAGGAAAATTCATACGATAACTATTAAGCAAGTTAAAAAAATTAGTAAAAAAAGGTGCTACAATCTTGGTTGTCAAAGTAACCCAACCTCAGAGATCTCAAGGTACTGAGATCCTGAATGAACTGAAGGAATATAAAGATTTAGTATTTGGTGAAACTAGAGAACTACCTTCAAAAAGAATTGTTGAGCATGCCATTGATAATTTTTCTAGTATACAACTTGTATCAAAAGATCCTTATAGATTTTCTACTTTCAAATTAAGAAAATTAAAAATACAATGAGACTAATTATTGGAAGAAGGGAAAATTAGACCTAGCATATTAGCTTGGGGTGCACCAGTTTTATTCATTAAAAGGAAAGATGATACACTAAGATTATGCATCGATTATAGAGCATTTAATAAAGTGACGATTAAAAATACTTACCTTTTATCTAGAATTGATGATTTATTTGTTCACCTTATGCGTGCATGTTATTTCTCAAAGATTGATTTAAAATCAGGTTATCACCAAATAAGGATTAAGGAGAAAGATATTGAGAAAATTACTTTTAGAACTAGATATAAATTATACGAATTTTTTGTGATGCTATTTAGATTAACTAATGCACCTGCAACATTAATGAATAATATTTTTCATAAATATCTTGATCAATATGTTATAGTATTTATGGATGATATACTTGTTTATTCTAAGTCAAGAGAAGAACATATCAAACATTTAAAAATTATAATGGAAATTCTTAAAGAACATCAACTAAAAGTTAAATTGAGTAAATGTGAACTCTTTAAGGAAGAAGTTTCATATTTGGGACATATAGTTTCCAAGAAAGGATTACAAGTAGATCCAACAAAAATTAGTGTGATCTAGGATTGGCCTGAATTAAAAGATGTTATAGTGGTTCGTAGTTTCTTAGGTTTAGCCAATTTTTATCAATGTTTCATTAAAGATTATTCTACATTGGTAGACCCATTAACTGAACTTTTGGAGGAGAAACATGTGTTCAAATTTTATGAAAAATGCAGGGAATCTTTTCTTAGATTAAAGATGCTAATTACAACAACACTTATTTTGAGAATTCTAGATGAAGAATTACCATTTGAAGTATCCATGGATGCTTATGTAATAGGAATCGGTGCAGTTCTTTCATAGGAAGATAAAGTATGTTATGAGTCTTAAAAATTTTGAGGAGCCAAGGTAAATTATTCAACCCAAGATTTAGAATTACTAGAAATTGTTCATGCTCTGAATGTTCGGAGACATTATCTTTGCAGAAAAAGGTTTGTACTAAAAACAGATCACAAAAGTCTAAAATATTTGTAAAGACAACTTATTTTGAATACTCGTCAAAGGCGATGGATAGAATTATTGATAGAATATGATTTTGAAATTAAATATATTCCTGATAAGAAAAATGTGGTAGCTGATGCCCTTAGTCAAATGTGGAATTTAATGATGGATGTGATAACGACCCCTATGGAAGAAGAAATTAAGGAACATATAAAAGAATACCCTTACTTTAAAAATATTTTAACCAATATTTCCTATGAGCCTCAATATCAACTTATTTCTAATGGTTTATTGATGAAAGGACAAAGAGTATGCATACTGGAAGGAAATTAGAGACTAAGGTTATTTTGTAAAGCACATGAAGTACTATACATAGGACACCTAAGTTATATTAAGACCTATATGATAATTTGAAAATCTTATTTTTGGTCTAGAATGAAGAATGATGTGTCCTCATACATTAAAAATTGTCCAACATGTCAAGGAATAAAAGCTAAACAAAGGAAACCTAGTGGATTATTACAACCTCTGGAAGTTCCAACTTGGAAATGGGAAGATATCACTATGGATTTCATTGTGGGATTACCAATAACCAAAAATGGAAATGACTTAATTTTCATAATGGTTGATCATTTATCAAAGATGGCACATTGTATAGCTTTGAAATCTATAAACATATCAGAAGAAATAGCCCAAAAATTTGTATGTGAAGTATTTCGATTAATTTCTTCGAAGAGCTTGGAACCTAGTTAAAATTGAGAACAACTTATCACCTTGAGATTGGTGGAAAAACTAAATGTGTAAATAGAATATTAGAAGATATCCTATGAAGCTATGTTGGGAGTAGACCAAAAACATGGGAGAATTATCTACATATGGTAGAATTTTCCTATAATTACAATTATCAAGGTTCTATACCTCTAACACCTTTCGAAGTAGTATATGGACGAAATTTTCATACAACATTAACCTAGGAAAATCCAACCTTAAGAACAGAATGGAAAGAAGAAGAAATGAAAATAATGGAAAAAATTATCACAAAAGTTAAACAAAATTTGCAAGCTACCAAAGATAAATATAAAGGATATGTAGATCAACATTGACTTAAAAAAGAATTCCAAATAGGAAATCAAGTATTATTGAGAGTAAAACCTATCAAAAGTTCTCTTAAACTGGGAAAATATACTAAATTGACACCTAGATTTTGTGGACCTTTTGAAATTTCTGAAAGAATTGGTAAAGTAGCATATTGATCGAATGTTCCAACAACCTTAAAAATTCATCCAGTTTTTCATGTGAGCTTGCTAAAGAAAATTCATGAAAATGATGTTCCATATGTGTTAGAATGGAATACTTTACCATTACGATCCAACGCTAGCTTTGAAGTTAAACCCATTGCTATTAAGGATCAGTGAATCAAGAATTTACAAAACAAAACTATCAGTGAAGTACTTGTTCAATGGTCAAATTCTGATCAACAGACTTGGGAAAACAGGGAGTTTATTTTAAATACTTATCTTCAACTTTTTGAGCATCATGATATTGAATGATAAATTGTATTTTTTATGGATGTAACAAATTATGTTTTATAATTTTTGATCTTTTATTTGTATAGAGGATAATGAGGAAAATAAGGGAATTGAAGATAAGGAGCATAACGATGAAGCAGTAGTTGAGTAGCTGGACATAAAGGAAGTGCTTGAGGACGAGCTAGATGCTTAAGGGGGGTAGATTGTAATGTCTTGTCCCTTGTTAAGGGTGGAAATAATTATAAACAATGTAATTAATCTTTTAATGAAGGGACACCTCGTTCTGAGGAATTATGATTATTCATGTATCCCTTGGGAAAGGGTTTGGCCTATGCCATTTAAGGCCATGGTTAGAGATCATGTCAAGCATGGAGCTGTGGAGCCAGGAAAGGCAAGTAATGGGAGCTGGGTGAAGTGGGACAAAAAGTGAGTGATCACCCCTTTGACAGGATAACCTAACCATGGTGGCAGTGCTCGATTGCCTCTAAGGATTAAGTGGCATAGGAAGACAACCCAAAGGGACGTTACAATAATCTCTTCCATTAATATAATTTTTCTATTTTCTTTGTTTAATTCTTCAGTACCATTTATTTATTTACCAGTTAATTCATTTATTAAGTATATATAATGTTTCTGGAATATTATCTAAGAAAATGATAAATGTAATAAAATAAACATTCATATTTTTACAACATCCAGTAATGAGATTTCATAGCTACCAAATATTAATTGTTATTGGGATTACCAAGTGCCAAGCGTATGCTCAAAGTGGTTGTACTTATGTGCTTAATTAATCCCTACTTAATTTAGCTTAGTTTAGCTTAATTTAGGTTAATTACTTAAAGCATTAAAGGAAATTACATAAAGCATTAAATGTAGAAATAAATAATTAGTATGTTTCTAAGTGTTGCAAGGTTTATTAAAAAGCTCATCTTTATTGTTGCACACATTACTGTGCTCAGGTACAATAGTGCTCGAATAAAGATCTGTATACTCTTAACTCCTATTATGGGCACTAAGAAAAAGTATTTTAACTTACAAATGATAAAACTGTAAGGGCTTTACTACAACTATGACAAGACATGCCATAAACATGACACGTGAGCACATCTTTATAGGTGAAAATGGACACTACATCAACGGGGCCATGTTAATGCATCAAATCCTATGTCAATGGGGCCTAGTCGATGGGGCCTAGTTGATGTAGCTAATTTATGATTCATCATACCTTCATGACTGAATGAAAACTTGTCCTTCAATTATTTACAAATTTGGGAAGATATGGGATTATTGATTGATGATAAACATGTGAAAAACACAAACAAACACTAGGTGCCTGAGTGTATAGATATACAATCATTACAAAATTTTTTGGTGTTTAGGACTACAAAATTAAACATAAGGAAAAATTCTAACAAATAAAATTCCTTTGATGGTGTGAAGATAAGGAAGAAGATTAAGTGGTCCCAAGTGGTGGAGGTTGCTAAGGTTCTAAGGGACCTTCTCTTACTTCGAGAACATGTGATGGTTGAGGCTATTGTGGCTATCCTATAGTGGAAGATGGAAAGCATCCAATAATGCTTTCATCTTCTCCTCTTTACTCCTGGGATTATGCATGGTCCACACAGCTTTGCCAATGTGGGCCAGAATGGACACATCCCAAGGATAAGGCATTGTTGAAAATAGCTTCTTAACATTGACAAAACAAGTAGAAAATTGTTTATGTTTGATGTCGAATGCCTTGATTGCATTTTACAATTCCTGGTAGTCATTCATTCTTTTGGCTAGGTTCTCAGTGGTTGATCTTTGCTCAGTGAATCCTATCCTGAGAACTTTGATTTTAGCATTTGCAATCTCAAGATTTTGCTTGGTCTCCTTGTGATTCTTGAACTCTGCCTTGTACATCAAGTACAAGCTAGTCACCTGCTTCTCTAACTCTGATCATAACCATCCAACGATCAACAGTGCTAGGTTTGCATATTTGAGATTGGTAAGATTCATGTATATTATTCATCTCTTTTATTTGCAATTGCTTCATGCAGATCTCCACTTTGTTGTAGGCATCTATCCCATCCATGCTAGGTTGTCACACTTCTTTTCCTTACTAGAGTTGCTTAAGGATCTCATTGACTTTTGCCTTAGCCATTTGGATGTGTCTTTTGTTAACTTCTTTCTATAGGCCAACCTGATCTCTGTAGTGGTTCTTGAATCTCTCAAATTTAAGAGTCTCATTCTTCTAGGTGGTAATCTTGATTGCAAATTTTTGGCGTAAGGCATAGAATTCCTCCATAGAGAAATTCCTATTCTTTATTGCCAATCTCCTAAGCTTAGTATTCATCCTAGCTAGCTGCTCTTGTTGTTGATAGATGAATTCTTGCATTTGTTGTTTTTACACATCAACATTCTGCAGGTGATGATTTTCTATAGTCAGCATCTCATTCCCTTGGCACATCTAGATCAAGTCCTTTTGAACTGAATATGTTTTAGCATTGGCCATAGATTGATCAAAGATGACCATCACCATCCCTACCTCAACTTGTTTGAGTCTTTTCTGAAGTTGTTGAAAAGCTTCATCTCTTGTCACTACAAGGTTGTACGGAGCACAGGATCAGCAATATGGGCTCTTAATTTGACAACCTTCGCGATCAAGCATTGGTTTTGTGCTTGAGCTATTTTAAGTTGCCCTTCTAGAATAATGCATTTTCCCTTTTCTTTAAGTAGCTTCAACTAGGTTATGGTGATATTATCCAAAAAATCAAAGATATTTAGAATCAGCTGCCTGGTTCCCACTAGTTGACTTAGCAATTCTTCATGTTGGGCTGCACCTAATCAGTTGCTAATAGTCCTTGCAGATGTCTGTGCATCTTTGAATGCAAAAAAATTTGGTATAGATAATGCAAGTGCATTTAGTACTGTGATTTGATTATCAACCACTTCTACTGTGGTCTTCCGTTGTTGGTGCTACATCTCTAATACAGTTGCCCCCTCACCCTCCTCCACGTGCACTGAAAAGGTAGTGGCATTCCTAGAGAATTTTTGGAATTGCTGTTATTGCAAGAGAGACACTGTTACCTCTTGGGCACTAGGATTCAACCTCGTAGGCAGCTATGTTCTTTGGGTTGAGACTCTTGTCCCACCTCCCTGCATCAGGCTAATCATTTGAGCCACTTTGTTAAGCTGACTCATTGTAGGATAGTACACAAATGAATCTCCACCACTTGTACTTCCTTATTGCTTCTCCTCATGCAAGATATGTTCTTATATTTTACATAAAAGCTTAATGGTTATGCAGGCCTCTAACATTGTTTCATGAGTGGGTCATGGAGGTGGTGACAACTCCTCTTCTTTTGACATGGTAGGGATCTTATCCTTTATCATTTTAGACCAAGAGGTGATGGAAGTATGTTTGATTGTATCATTGGTGTAGCAGACTATCCTTGCCATTTTACAAAGTTTTCTAGTAAGACATGGAAACAACAAGGTTTTCCTTCCATGTTTGTTCTCTTTGAAGCACATCTCTATCTCTAGATGGATCAGCTATGGAAGGTGATGAGCAGCTAGGTACCCTTATGCCCAACCATACAAATCACGAGCGTTCACGCGCGACTCGGTCGAAATCCGTAGACTGTAAGCACTTAACATACACCAGACTTCTAACTAGTGAAACCTTGGATTAGAACGGTCATTGTCATCCTAATCTCACTTGTGAGGTTCTGTTTATGATGGTTAAGTGAGACTAAGGCTGATGATTTTTATATCTTTTTAATTATCTTTTTGGTGGCTAATTGAGGTATGGAAAGTAAGGAATAAACTATTATCTAATCTCTACTTATCCTAGCTTATATTCTAACTATTCCTAACATAAGTATCAGGTCCCATCTTCTGAGCACGTTTTGAGCATCTCCTAACACTTATGGGTTACCAGACGTTAAGCGTCATTGGGCTTACCAAGTGTTTGGGTTATGTTCGAGATGGTCGTACTTATGGCCTTAACGAACTACGAATGAATAATAGCGATTGAAATTATAATAACGAAAGCTTAAGTAATTAACAAGTAACTAATAAAGCATAAACATATTAAAATATTAAATGCATAAAATAACTAAGTCCAAATTCTACAAGGAATGCTTGAATAGTTTGTCTTTATTGCTGTCATGCCAATGGGCTCAGATACATTAGCACTCGAATAAAGAGCTAATCACTTTTCTTACACCTGCTGCAGGTACTTGGAAAATATTCTATCTCCTACGGGAACAAACTGCAAGAGCTTCACTACAACTAACTAAAATATGCCTAAATGAGGTGGAAGGACCTCTTATTTATAGGCTGGGAAAGGTGGCTACGTAAACGAGGCCACGTCGATGCAGGGAGGCTACGTCGACGGGCCCACGTCGATGCGGCTGCGTATATGCAGCCTTGTATACGTGGCCCAGTTGACGTATTGACTTTATGACACTTCATCATACCCCCACGACTGAGAAAAATCTTGTCCTCGAGTTACTTTACAATTTGGAAGATATGGATTCTTATTTACAACACACATAACTTAAACACATACATGACACACACATGACACAACATGAATTTAACCAAGTTCCAGAGTTACAGAGGAAAAACAATTACAAAAATGGTAATGTTCAGAGACAAAATTGAACACCTCGCTGATCTTGGAGCCTATCCTGTGTAGGATGATGCACAAAATTGCTGGAGAAGATCACACCATCCCTGAAGGCAGTGGTTTTGATGGATCTTTTCTAGCCTCTGACCCATGTGTTGGTGGCGGCACAGATGTTAGTAGCCTCGCGGCAGCTACAACTTTTGGAGGCAGCCGAAAAGCCTCCAGGAGAGCCCTCATTTTTTCTTCTTTGCTTCTGGGGTCGTTCACGGTCCAGGCAGCTTCTCTAATGTGTGTTGGAACTGGAACTTCCCAAGGGCAAGGCAGCATCGGAATGAGTTCTTTTAAGTTGACAAACTAGGCTGTGAACTGCTTGTGTTCGATGTCGAATGCTCAAATTGATGCCTACAGTTGTTGGCAGTCATTCATTCTTTGGGCCAGGTCCTCCGCAACTATACGTTGTCCTTCAAAGCTTGGGCGGAGGACCTCGAGTTCTGCGTTTGTTGTTGCCAACTTTTGTTTTGTTGCCTTGTGCTCCTGGAACTCACCCTCGTATAGGGAATATGAGATGACCACTTATTTTTCTAACTCTGACCACGGTCTCCCGACTATGAGCATAGCCAGGTTTGCATATCAAAGGTTGGCCAACTCCAAGTATTCTGTCATCTCCTCAATGTACAGCTCCTTTAGGTGGATTTTCACTTTATTGTAGGCATTCAACCCATCGAAGATAGATGGCCAAACATCGCCTCCCTCTCGAAGCTGCTGGAGCGCTTGGTTCATCTTGGCTTTGGCAACTTGAATGTGCTTCTTGTTTACCTCCTTTTGCAATCCCACTTGGTCCCTATAATGATTTTTGAATTTTTCAAATTTCAGGGCCTCGTTCTTCCAAGCGGCAATTTCGATTGCAGACTTCTATCACAATTCCTAAACCTCCTCCATTAACAGATTCCAATTTTTAGTAGCCAACCTTCTTATGTCAACATTCACTCTGGCTAGCTCCTCCTACTGTTGGTGGATGAAATCTTTCATGTGTTCGTTCTCTACACCAACATTGCGCAAGCGATGAACTTTTGTAGTCAGCTGCATATTCTCTTGGCGAATCTTCACCAAGTCCTTTTCTAAGTAATATGCTCGAGCATTTACTAAGGACTTGTCAAAGATCGCCGTCTCTCACACATCCTCAATGACCTACAGTTTAAGTTGAAGCTATTGAAAAGCTTCATCTCTGGTAATTTCACGGTTGAGGATGGCTGAATCGGCAAGCTGGGCTCTTAATTGGGCTACCTCAGTTGCCAAGCGTTGATAAGCGGCTTGAGCAGCTTCTAGTTGCCCTTTGAAAATAAGGCTCTTGCCCCTTGTCGAGAGTAGCTCCAATTGGGTCGCAGTAATGTTGTCCAGAAGGTTGAAGACATCCAGAAGTAGTTGCCCAGTTTCCACCAGTTGGTTCAAAAAGTCTTCATGTTAGGCTGCATCAATCTTGCTACATGAAGTTTCGGCAGACACCTGTACATTTTGTGGTCCATGAATGTTTGGTACAGGTGCTGCTAGTGCATTGAGAACCGTAGCAATTGTATCAACAACCACTTTGGCCGCAGCTTCTTGTCCCTGGTGTTGCATCACCAGTACTGTCGCCTCTTCACCATCTTCCAAGCGTATCGAGAAGGTAGCAGCATTCCCTGAGATTTCGGGGAATAACTATTGAGTTGCAATTGATACATCTTCAATGCTTGGATCTATTCTGGTTGGAATTGGTGCTCGGGCGGTGAAGAATATCGGCCCTACCCTTTCAAGCAAGCTAACTGATTGAGCCACTTACTCCAAGTGGCTCATGGCAAGGTGATAGACCGAAGGGTCTTCTCCTCCACCAGTCCTACTAGATTACTCTTGCTAGCTCAAGAGCATTTCCTGGATCTTGCGGATGTATTCTCCCGTGTTTTGTGAGCCCGGCTGCATTATTTGTGTAGGTGGTGGAGGTGGTTGCTACTCTTCCTTTATCTATGTGGTGGTAGGAGTTTTATCTTTCATCATCTCTCGCCACGAGACAATTGGGGTGCACCAGATTATGTCATTAGAATATTGTGCCATCCCTGCCCGTTTGCACAACTTTCAGATTAGGCAGGGAAAGGGAAGAGCTCGTCTTCCACATTCGTTCTCAGCGAACCTTTTTTCAATCTCAAAAAACAGCAGCTGTGGAAGACTCATGGGAAATTTCCCACTCAAGGCGGCACACGCACAAGCAGAGAAGATAGTGATTTTGCTCGGTCTTATCGTTGGATTCAAATGGGAAGATGCGATCTTTGAGTATACTCTTTCCACCATGGTTAAGGAGCCGAATTCCTTGGGCTCTACCCCATAGCATTGTTTGATCCATTGCACCTTTACCTCTGGATCGGCCTACTTTGGAATTTCTACCACATCTGCCCCAATTTTAGGCAACCCCAGAGCTTGCACTATCGCTTCTGAAGAGTAAGAGACATAAATGTCTTTGATTCTTACTCTAAACCCTAGTTGCCAATTCGTCTAGAAGAGATAAGTTTCTCCTAAGTACCATTCACCACTGGTTGTGATGATTGGCCACATTAGAGAGTTCTGCAGTTGGAGCCTCACGTCTTCTGGCGCGTTCTCGAGGAATGGTCCAAAATTTAGCTCTTGGAGGACCATTCGTTGCATCTCGCATGGTGTAATAGCATTAAGGTACGCTTGGGTCAGGGTGACCTCAAGCTGCGGTGCTATCCCAGGGGTCTCATCCTCGAGCGATTGCTCATCGGGAATCTCCTCTTCTGGAATCTGATGAATGAATTCCACGTTACATCTTTCGTAGAAGGGCCTAGTTGCATGAGAGCCCTCCACATACTCTAACGGTTGCACACCTTGTCCCCTTCCTGTGTGTGGGCACTTGTCGCTTGGTTGAGATGGTCCTTCATCCCTTGGGTGCCATTTGCAATCAAACATAACCGCCCATTAGACCGTTCATAAGTAGCTTAAGGTGGTCCGTATATACTTTCTTAGTTTGACCAAGTTATGTTAATAGCACAGGCACACCGTTAAGTCTCCCGGAGTGTTAATTTAGGGATTAGGATCAAATTTTTTGTAATTAACAACTAATTACTTAATTAATTAATTACACAAAGGCACCACCCCCCACGACTGAGAGCATACCTCCGATTGCGTAAAAAGGACAAGGACAGGTTGATGTGGAGACGCGATGGAATGTAGGTGCGTTGGGAAGGGTTAGGCAGAAAAAATGGCAAAAACTCTTCTCAAGTTGAACTCCAAATGATGAAAAATGAAAGCATAGAGGGTGTATATATAGGGGTTTAGCGCTGTGTCTATAGGGCCACGTATATGCAGGCGTTGCTTGCCTGTGTATACGTGGCCTTGTATACGTAGCACTATTCACCCGTGGACTAGCGTTGACCACCCATAAAACACTTGAAATGATGAATTTGAAAACCCAAATTAAGGTGGTTGAAGCACGGGAAAGGCCCGGTCATGGCTGAGGACATGAGGAAAGGAAGGGAGAGCGAAATAAAAAACAAAATTGGAGAACAGGATTCAAAAAGAACTCTGCGAGGAAGAAAGTGAACGATGGGACATTGAAAACAATCAACCAAGGAATCCAAAGGATGGGAGGATTAACAGGTGGAACCAGGAATATGCAGGTGGGTCCTCCCTATAGCAGGCAATAGCCTTTGTAGCCCTTGCATACCCTCAACACCAGGGTTTGTGGGCCCGGGCGCCAAGAATTGGTGTTGACCAGTGAAGACTCCAAACCAAGAGAACCCGCCAAGGCATGAGAGACCTACAGAGAACACGAAGAACACACAAAACATAAAAGGGACAGTGAGGTGAATATGGAGAGAAGTGGGAATAAAGGGAGAGGAGAGAATAGAAATTTCGAGTGTCGACCACATGAAACCCCATGTGCGATCGTGGTTAAGTGACCCGGTAGAACCTTTCCTGAGTTCAAACCCAAAACCATCCACAGACAGTGACATCGCAGCGATAGACGAAAGCCCGACCATCCCCTAAGGAAGCAAGAATGACCCCACAGAGAACCACCACTCTAAGAAACATGAGAAGGAGGAAGTGAAATGGGACAAAGGTAGAGGGGACCAAGGAAGTCCCATAACCAGTGCGTGTGGCCCATGAGAGGCGGCCTAAGGGGTGTGCTTTGAATTCCCTTAGTGATTCTTTTTTTTTTCTGTTGTACGGGGGAACCACACCATGTGAAGACCCATGCGTGTTGGCATGCATTCGACCAAGGGGTGTGCTTTGAATCCTCACATTTTTTGTTTTTGTGTGTTTTTTTTGAATTTTTGGTGAGGACCACACCATGTAAGGTTGAACTGCCCAGAAGCTTCCATGGAGAGAGACTTGGAGTGGTAAGAAATCCGTAAGGACACACCAACGACCCAGGGAACAGAACAGAACAACAAAGAAAGCATTCTCCTTGAAGTCACACTCGATTCAAATCATTGGTTCATCCCTCAGTTGGGGAACTACACAAGTCACACATTAATTAAAATTTTTTTAAATGAAGGGGTTGCATGTTCGCAACAAAAGGAAAATCATGGAATGGTGAATGGGTGAATGACGTGGACTCACTGCCAAGTTTATAACGTGAAAAAAAACATAAAATGCAAGGACCACCATGCAATGGCAGGAGCCAGATAATGAGGAAGACTATTACAGTACCCATCGTAACAAAAATCGACTACGTCAAACACCTAAAGATAATACGGCGACGTCTTAGCAATTATGCGAAAAAAATGGACAGATACAAAAAAAATGAAAAATAATTAAAGAAAATGAAAAGATGTTCAAAGAATGTGCAAACGTATGAACGATGGTGAAAGACAAAAAAGTGTAAAACAACAAGTGTAAACAAAAAAGTGGAAAACAAAAAAATGTAAAACAAAAAATGACAAAATGGTGAGGGGTGTAGGGAAATGGATCAGCAGGGATGATGGTCTCCCCCACGACTAGGTGGAAAGGAGGAGACACAAAAAATGGAGAGTGGACAATCGGTTGATGACGAGGCGGTGGCACTAGTTGTGTGGAGCTCACGGAAAGATTTTAGTTGTTGGTGGTTGACTAACTATGTTCTGGTGGGATCCCTAGGCTTGTGGATGAGCAAGGCCCCAGATGGGAAGGTTTCGGAGACAATATGAGGTCCCTCCCATAGTGTCTGAAACTTTGTCGGTTGGGATACATGTGAGGGGTTCCAATATAATACCTTGTCTCCACATCAAAATGTGACCTTCTGAATCCTAAGATCATGTCGTTTCTTGTTATAGGCCTTGTGGGTTTCATTTGAAAATAGGACCACTAATTGGTTCTCATCTAGCACACTTAAATTGATTAATCATTCATGTTGTGCTAGCGGTAGGTCAAGGTTGAGGTCACTAGCTGTGGATAGTGTCCAGAGTTCTGCTTGGATTGGAAGTGTTGGCAACTTTCTGTACACTAACACATAGGGAGAGTACTGTACAGGAAGTTTCCAAGTGGAGTGATAGGCCCATAGGGCATCGTTGAGCTTGGTACTCCAATCTCTCCTATATTTGCTAATGGTTCAGGTAAGGATCTTAGTGATCTCTCTATTGGTGACTTTGGCTTGCCCATTGGCTTGGGGGTGATAGGGTGTTGTAAATTTATGTGTTACCCCTAAGCATTGCATGAGTTTTCGAAAAGTGACACCCATGAAGTGAGTCCCATTGTCAGAAATGAGTGCACATGGCACTCCAAACTTGGTAACAATTTGTTGTTGGACAAATCGTGTGGCTGTGTTGGAAGAACAGTTGACGACGGTTGCCACTTCTACCCACTTTGTATAGTAGTCCATAGCTACGATGATGTATGCCTTTCCGTTTGACAGGGGTGTGATGGGTCCCATGAAGTCGATGCCCCAAATGTCGAAGGGCTCCAGTGGTTGGATCCACTGTTGAGGTCCCTCCAACCGTGCCGTCATCCCACCATCTCTTTGGCATCGTTCACAAGAGTGGGTGAACCATTGTGCATCCTTGAAAAGTGTAGGCCAGTAATACCCTGCAAGAAGGATTTTAATGGCCATTCAATGTCCAACTTAGTGGCCCCCACAAGGGCCCTCGTGAGCATCTTGGAGGATGCGCAGTGTATCATCATCAGGGACACACCATTGAACCAAGCCGTCTATGCACACTTTGTAGAGGTGGCTATTGATTTCCATGAAACGCTTGGCCTTATGTAGAAACTGCTGTTTCTGTCGATGGTTCCACTTCTTTGGCAGCTCCTGGGTTGTAAGGTAGGTGAGGATGCGATTGAACTAAGGGGATTCCTTGGGTGCTTGAGGATCAACGATGCCTATGAAGAGGAGTTCATATGGAAAATGATCGAATAAGGGCTCCTCCTCTTTTGTGTCATCCCATCGTAACTAAGACAAGTGGTCAGCAACCACATTCTCGGTCCCCTTTCGATCTACCATGGTAAGATCAAACTCCTGAAGAATCACCAGCCACTGGATTATGCGGGGGCTCACCGTTGGCTTGTTCATCAGGAACCGGATAGCATTGTGGTCCGTGTGCATAAACACCTCGTATCTAAGCACATAGTGCCAAAATTTGTCCAAGGTGAACACCACTGCCATCAACTCCTTCTCGGTGGTGGTATAGTTCAGCTGAGCACCCACAATGCTATGGCTTACATAGTGGATATAATACGGATGTTTCTGATCGTCACACTGTGTAAGCATAGCTTCCAAGGCATAGTTGGAGGCATCCACCATAATGTGAAAGGGTCTGGACCAATCAGGTGCTCGTAGAACTTGAGCTTCTATGAGTTTCTATTTTAGTTCTTGGAATGTAGACCCGCATTCCTTGGTCCAGATGAACGAAGCGTCCTTCTTTGTAAGTTCTACCAATGGCCGGACGATCTTCGAGAAGCGCTCAATGAAACATCGGTAGTAACTAGTGTGTCCAAGGAATGACCGAACATCTTTGACGGTACTTGGTTGGTGGGTGATTCCTTGGATGATCTTGATCTTTTCAAGGTCTACGCTGATCCCTGTTGATGAGATGCGATGCCTCAGCACAATGCCCTCTTGGACCATCAAATGGCTCTTTTGCCAATTGAACCACAGATTGGTATCTACACACCTCTTTAGAACCTACTCTAGATGGTCCAAGGCTTGCTCGAACGTGGCCCCATAGGTGGAGAAGTCATCCATGAAGACTTCTACACCATTGCCGATTTGTTGCTGGAAGATGCTTAGGATAAGGTGTTGGAACATCGTAGGTGCATTGCATAGGCCAAAGGACATCTTCTTATATGAAAAAGTCCCCCATGGACTTGTGAATGTTGTTTTGGCCTGGTCTTCTAGTGCTATTTGGATTTGGTTATAACCACTATAACCATCCAAAAAACTATAGTATCGGTGTCCTGCCATGGTGTCCCACACCTGGTCCACAAATGGGAGCGGGAAGTGGTCCTTGAAGGTCGCCATATTGAGCAACTGGAAATCAATACAGACCCTCTACTTGCCACCTTTCTTGGGCACAAGAACGAGTGGGCTAACCCATTCGCTATCGATGACAGAATAGATGAATCCCTCCTTAAGCAATTGTTTGATTTCATCTTTTACGATCCGCTTCAATTTGGGATTCAATCATCTTTGTGGCTGTCATCATGACTTCATGGAAGGGTCAAGGTAGATCTAATGCTGGCAAACCTTGGGATCAACTCTGGTCAACTCAGGATATGACCATGCGAATGCAACAACCCATTTGTTTACCACCTCTAGCAATTTATTTTTCTGTTCAGGAGCAAGGGCGGCATTGATAATCACCGGCTTGCCATTTTGCAAGAATGCATATTCCAAGTGAGCCGGTAATGACTTTAGCTCCAGGGGCTCTTGTTTGAAGCTCTCAAGGATTTGTAGCATTCCCCTATCATCTTGGTCATCAACAGTGGAGATTTGTTGATGAACCACTTCCATCTCATTTGTGCTGTCAACATAGGCTTGCACTAGCCCCTTAGACGGTTCCATGCACAATGTGCTGCTAGTAGGATTAGTTGTTAGCCACTGGGTGCCCTCTTGGTTAGTGGCTACTGGGTACAGGCACTGTTGAATAGGTGATTCCTTGGTACACCGACTGCATGCTTGAATGGATATCTGCTTAGCGGACCATAACTGCTGCACACAGTTGCACCCTGAGTCACTGTACACGATGTATGGAACTCTTTTCTTCTCGATCTTTCTGAAAGGATTTTCCTTTGAAATTTCTAGGAATAGATCTCAGAGTCCTTGTCGTGCATTCACTGTGCTTAGCCAGGCTCTTCCCATGATGATTGGAAAGTTTCCCTTACAGTTCTCTACACAGATGACCAGGAAATTAGTAGGGTAGGACCACCCATAGACGGTGGTCATAATGTCCTCCACCAAACCCAAGGGAACAGTAATGGACTGGTCTACTAACTCGAGCCGGATGTTGCTCTTCTTTAGTGAGGGCAAGTTCTAGTTCTTGTACGTATCTTGAGAGATCAAATTGACCCCTAACCCTAAGTCCAGAAGGGCTTTGCATGCCTCATTCCTTGCCACCTGAAGATAGATGAGCGGGCTTCCTGGATCTGTCAATTTTTAGGGAAAAGAACCTTCTTTGATCTAGTCGGTCATGGCATGTGTGAGCATGATTGTCTGGATGTTGGAATGTGGCAGAGCAGAGGACTACTCGGGTGGTGTGATGGTAGAGGCGTTGGTAGGTTCAGAAGCACTAGCCATAGGCATATGTGAGGGTGTGTTTAGATTATTGGGCTAGAAAAAAGGACGTTTGCGTGGCTTGGGTTCCAGTCCACTCAGCCGAGGTGTCAGTTGTAAGTTAACAGCCCTCATAGCATTTCGTTGTTGTGGCTGTGGCAGTATTTCTCCTTGCATTGATGGAGCAGGTGGCAATTGAGTGGGATGGTGTGGAGGAGTGGCAGAAGAAGGTGATGGAGGGTAGAAAAGATGTGGGTTTGCTCCCCTGGGTGATGGAGATGAGTGTCAAAAATATTCAGGGGGGTGGTAGTAACTGGGAAAGGCCACATGACTAGAAGAGTCTCTTGGAGAGACCAGTTGCTAAACATAGTACCCATAAGGATCTAATTGCTTGTAACGATACTGCTGCCTTGGAGGTGGCATCCCCCACGCTTGTGGTTGCTACCACTGTTGGAAGTATTCATATGGTCGTGGGGGCGTTCCACTTGGATAATATCCTTCTTGCTATTGGTGGAACCGCCTGGAATTTCCTTGTGGATAAGGCAACCTTCGGGGTGTTTGCCATTGCGCCAAACGAGGGTTCAAGGCATACA
>MNCI01009376.1:973898-988682 GCA_015680685.1 Gnetum montanum
ATATACATATATTAAAAAAAATGCCTTCTGGTTACTCATTCTCCTTCTTTAAAATTGTAAATTTAATCACTTCTTCATAAAAGAATCTCAACTATTTAACCTGCTTCATGAAATGGCCAAATGTGCCAACATTTCTGCCCCCCTTAAAAAGGTTAAAGAAACTTATGTAGCCTCATTTTGAAACTGAAACATACTAAAACTTCTATTAAATTTTTATAACTGAATAGAAATCTTTTTTTGAGGAAAATTCCCATTTAACATAAGGTGTAATGGGACAAAAGGTATGTAGTCCATTAACATGCTTTTCCATGAACCTTTGAGAATTGACAAAGGTATATAGTGTTCAATCACACCTTTGCCTTCTTTGAACTTTTGTCATGTCAATAACTCCTTCACAAATTTTAAAACTTATGTTGCTATGCCAAGCCAAAAATAGTATCTACCTACCAGTTCTAGTGTTTTATCCTTGCACATGTAACTTGCCATGCCACTATAATGATTTTCAAATAAAATATTTTTTCTAAAATCATAATTATGAACACATATCTTTTCATTCCTAAATAATAGTTGATCTTGAATATGATAGTACCTTCACTAGTCTATCCTACTCATCAATGTCTCTTTGAGGCACCAAATCTTATCAAAATCATCATTATGCTCATACAATGAAGCAAAATCTCCCATATCTTCCACATGAGATATGTTGAAATACCTGCACCCTAGATAATTCATTAGCCACCACATTGGCTTTTCCACTTTTGTGCTTCAATACAAAATTGAACTCCTATAATTGTGTAACCAACTTCATGTTCTTTGCACTCAACCTCTTTTGTGAGTTTAGAAATTAAAGTGCTTTGTGGTCATCAAGGTGAATTTCTTGAGCAACAAGTAATGCCTTCAATGCTTGATTTCTTGAAGAATAGTATACAAAGCCTTCTCATTAATGCTATGTGTTTGCCTTAACTCATTCAAATTTTCAAAAAAAAAAAAAAGTAGTAGGCCTACCTTCTTGTGAAAGTAACCCACCAATGGCAAGTCCACTTGCATTAACCTCCACCTGGAAAAGCTTTTGAAAATATGGAATTGCAAGTACTGGTTCATTGGTACTCTTTTCTTTCAACAAGTTAAAGCTCCCTTAGGTTTCATTATCCCATCTAAAGTTCTTATTTTTCTTCAAAAAAGTAAACATAGGCCATAAAATATCATTGAAATTTATGAACTATGTATAAAAACCTGCTAAACCAAGGAATGATCTTACCTCCCCAACATTCTTAGAAGTTGGCCAATCCCTAAGAGTCTTTACCTTGGTAGCTTTCATCCAAATTTGATTTTTAGAAATCACATGATCATAGTATGTGATTTCCATCTTGAATAAGTGAAATTTCTTCACATTGATCACCAGTTATGCATCCTCTAACTTAAGATACACCATCCTCAAGTGATCCAAGTGCTCTTCCTCATTAGAGTTATACATAAAAATATCACCGAAAAAAGACAATACAACACTTACCAATCAAGTTCTTCAATACATCATGCATCAACTTCATGAATGTAGTGGGTTTATTTGTGAGCTTAAATGGCATCATCAATCACTTAAACAATCTATCTAGTATTTTGTAAGCTATCTTCCACTCATCATTAGGCCTGATTTTGATTTGATGGTAACCACTCTTCAAATTAGTTTTACTAAAAATTTTTGTATTGGTAAGGACATCAAGGATATAATCCATTCTTGGAATTGGAAACCCTTACCTCATTGTTATGATGTTTACTAACCTAGAATCAATGCACATTGTTCATTCATCATTGTCCTTCTTTGGCACTAGAACTACTAGAATTACATAAGGTGAGATGGATTCTCCCATGAAGCCATTTGTAAGTAACTTATCTACTTACCTTTGCAATACAGCCTATGATTTGGTACCATCTGGTAAGTTGTACATTCCTCATTGGTGGTAGTTCATCTAGTTTTCCCTTAAACACCTTGGAAAATTTTTCCTTCAAGCCTAATACACTTGTAGGATGTTCAACATGCACATTATCATGGTTAGTAGAAACTATTGTCATAACAACAAAACCAAAACTAGTTTCATCATGTTCCTTAATATATTCCTTTTCTCCTAGAAGAATTAAGGAAGCATTAAGTGAGCTTTGCTACCTCACTTGTTCAGCTATCATAGGAATCAAATCATGGATTCCATTAAGTCTAGCAAAACTTCACACATTACTTACTCCATTAAATTGAGCACCATTATTCAAATTCCAAGGTCTATCATGAATTACATCAACACAATATATTAGAAACACATCGCACTTCACAACATCATGAAAACTTCCTATTTTAAATTTCAAGATACATTGTTCCCTTACCTCTTGGGAACAATCTCTAGATAACTAATGTACCTTATATGGTCTCAAATGAGGGTTAGTTACCAAACCTAATCTAGCAAGTACCCTAGAAGAAATAACATTTTCTTGGGCTCCCCCATGAATTAAAATATGAACCCAGTTCCCAATAAGTAAATAACTAACCCCAATATGAAATAACAATTTCCTATCAAGATGATATCATCTATTGACATTCCTCATAAATGCATAAGAATTTAATTTAGAAACATCCTCAATTTTTGGAGCATTAGGGTTGCCTTTCTAAAGAGTTTGATCTGATGTATTTTCCAGCTCCATGGTTTGCACATATTTGTCCTTGGCTACCTTGTGAAGTGGACATTTCCATTGCTTATATTTCCATTTTCCACATTTGAAGCACTAAATTTCTTATGAACTACTACCTTGACCTTTGCCTCCTTTACCTTGGTCCTTCTTGGCTTTGTCCTTCTCATTATCTCTTTTAGTCTTTTTATCTTGGCTAACATCCTTATCTTCAAATTTAGACTTGGATCCTTTCTCAAATATAGATCCCTTCTCCTTGCCCTTGCAAGTTCGTTTGCTCTTGTTTCCAAATCTACCTAATTGCTTCTTAGCCTTGAGGGCTAAATCATAAGCCTCATCAAAAGTTTGTGGCTCATAAAAGGACAACTCTTGCTGGTACATCATTTTGAGACCTCCTAAAAAGATTGAAGAATGTTCATACTTCTTCTAATTTACCTTAGCTTCATGGAATAGATCATAAAATTCAATGTGAAATTCTTTAACATCCTTGTTACCTTACCTTTAGAAATTTTAACTTCATAATGGTTTCTCATCTCTAACGAGACTATTCAGATTTTCTCTTCAACCTATATTTCATCAGATCCTAATATTTGATAGGTTGACTATTTCATCATTCATAATATTAGGACTCCTTTTCTCAACAAGTAGAAGCCATACCTTCTAATATGGATTTAGCAATAGTTACCCATAAGTTATTTGGTATCTCTTCCAATTGGAAATGCTTCTCAAGTACCTTCAGTGAACTTGCAAAAGGATTGGTATCAAGTAAACTATTAAAAGTCTTCAACTCCATGTACAAAATTCTTACAACATTTTTGAATGGTCTAGTATCTTCCTTCTTAAGCTTTCTTGAAGAAGTAGCATTGAACACTACTAGAGCCCTTGGAGTTCTTATATGAGGAATAGAATTTCCTACCATTGGAATCTTGGCTGATGGTTTTTGACACTTCCATAGCTAGATTGTTCTTCCTCTTCATCCACTCCATCTCCACTTGGCTATGAAATTTCTTTATTTGAATGTACATGCTCTTCATCTTCATGTGTTTGGATATGGCTAGGACCAACATTTTGATTATGTTTGCATTGATTTCATCCAATTGAGCAACCATCATCTACAAGGTGGACTTCATGCTTTCCTAGAGCTTACACATGTTTCTTCTTAGGTGCCATTTGAAATTAACAAAATCCTTAACTAAAAATCCAAATAAAAATAGACCTTAGGCTATGATACCAATAATGCTAGAGCAATTTTACTTCATAAATAATCATCTTCAAATACTAAATTCAGATCATGTGAAAAGATAAAACTATTTGCTAGAAAACAAGAAAATTAGCTAACTTTAATTAATGTAATTATAAGATTAGAATTGGGTTCCCACAACAAACAAAATATCCAAAGCCTATCACACTCAAATGATATTGTAGAGCATGAGGCTCTATAACCATATAATAACTATTCTTAATGTAAGACACAACTAATAGAAATATCTCTTACAACCTAGACATAAGATCTTCCACTTACAAATTAAGATACAAGATAATAGAATACATAGACCAACACACCACAAGTTGATCTTGGAGTTCCAATCATCGATTGCACTCACTCAATGTGCTCATCCACTCTCTCTTACTTAGCTCTCCTACTTTCATAGCCTTCTCTCTCTTACCCATGGATGGATAAAAAATATGATTATGAAGATTCAAAACCCTATGAATCTTTCCTAAATCAATCTCTAGATTTTTTTCACATGGATTTGAAGTTTTGTCAAATGTTTCCCATCAAAATTTCCATGTTGGAGCTTTTCCGGATTGCATGAGATGTTCCTAGTATCTCTAGAAATCTCCCTGTTAACTTAGGATGCTATTGAGATATCTCACGTGAGTATGAGATGTATCATATGAGTTTGAGACATCTCCCTTGAATTTTAGACATCTCATTGGGGTCCAAGACATCTCACTTGCATCCAAAATTTCTTGCACAAGATGTCTCCTCATCAGCAGGACATATTCTTTGAGAAGACTATAATTCAATCAAGATGTCTCCTTTGAACTTGAGATGGCTTCTATTAAACCTCTAGTCTCAACCAAGATTTCTCACGAACTTCCAAGACATGCTTTGAGAGCTAAAAACCTACAAAAACAACTTGTAGGATAAAGCACAAGGTAATTGAGAGAGGTGTTCATACACCAACCACTACAGAGAATTGGTTGAAAAGATCTTTTATAAATATCCTTCTTATAAATAGCATTAAAATTAAACTTAATATAAGGCTTAGAATGCTTATGAAACTTATTTGAAAAGCCATCCATTCCTAGAACTTTATTATTGAGCATAGACATCACTACATTCATGAGGTCCTTTAAAGAAAGAAAAGATTAAGGCATAATATCAATGTCATGAATTGGTACTTTCTGTATAATGGCATTCATTTTCTACAAGTTTATAAATTTAGAGGAAAATATATATTTATAAAAGTAGTATAAATGATGACGAATGTCATCATCTTGATAAAAAATTGAATGATGAACCAAAATAAAATTAATCTTCCTAGGAGGAGATTTACCTTTGATATAATGAAAAAAGCCTTTTACAGGTTTACCTTTAATATGAATCTAATCAACTCAACTTTTAATTGCATACTTTGGGCATCAAAGGCATCCAGAAAAGCCAAAAGAGATATTGCCTAGGCTAATTCTTATCGGAGAAAAGCATTAGTAGGAGAATGACCAAGTTGTTGAGTAAGCTATTAAACATTGTGCTTAGAATCTATCCTTAGTTGAGTTTTTTTTTAAAATTTGAATTTCCTTCTCAAGTATCTATATAGCTTGTTTATTCTTTCCATAGGCTCATTCCACCAAGTAATCTAGTTGTTTTCATCTATAGGGCTTAGGATAATATTCCAAGCTTACAATAGAAGACTATAACAAGCTTTGCTAGACAAAAAATATGCATTAAAATTAAAAATATTATTCAAAATATTTTTTTATTTACCTAATAAATTTTAAAATGATAAATAATAGGAATATGATCTAATAAAGTGTATGGAGAAAGAGCATAAACAAAAAACTTCTGAAAAGGATTAAGTTTGCAAATTGTTGTAGAGGACATGAGAACTTTGTTCAATCTTGAAATGATTCTATCATGACTACTTATATGGTTGCTTCAAGTGAACCATTGATTTTTAGGAATATTTAATTTATTTGCAATAGGATGAAAAAGATTGAATCTCGATTGAATACATAGCCAAATGAGTTTATCATTAGACATGGCAAGAATTGACTAACCTCCAACTTTATCACCTTTTGAAGTAATAAAATTAAAATCTTCGGCCATGAAAAAGGGAATCTTAGGGAGATAAAAAATAATATATTCACACACATCATGTTTGAGCTTAGCATCATTAGAAGCATAAATAGAGATCTAACCTGTTAATCCTTTATAGAGAGGGGAGATCCAAACAAGACTACTAGAGGGGTTTGCATTAGTCTTAATTACTTAGCTATTCCACTTGGGATGAAGCATAGTAACAATACCTCCTCTTGATTTAATATGATTTAAGAAAAATAAAATAAAATGAGGTGCTATGTAAGAACCAACAACTTGAAGATTAAAATCTTGAACCTTAAGCTCTTGAAGAAAAATAATATTTGGATATATCTAACTAATGATAAAATATGCATGATAAAAGTGAATGGAATCTATCAATATTTTAACATTCAATGAGTAGATTTTTATTACAGAGATTCTATAGATGATATCTACTTAGAATATTAATTAAGCATATCATAGTAATTGTTGACACTAATAACTATAAGAGATATTGATTTTGAGTCAAATTTGGAGGGATGCACATGTTGAAATTTTTCAGTCAATCCTATAGGAGCTTTAGATTAAAGTTACTATTTTTTGCTTGTACTTTAATGTTTCTAAAATGATTAGATATGAAAGAACCTTGAAGAAGTAAAGATATATTACCTTTTATCACATTTGAATAAGAGGTTAAACTTGCAATATTTTTACCTTTTCCTTTATGCAATACTATTTGAAAACCTTCATCATCTACTATTGGCTAAACCTCTATGTAAGATTGTTGAATGGTGTCATCCATAGATTCCATATTCATGTTCGAGATATTATACTAAGAGGAGTTTCCATTAGATACCTGTGCTTGCTCATTGGTATTGTTATGTTACCCTTGTTGCTACTAAGGTTGCACATGCTCCATTCTTGCATAGGTTTCTACATGCACTTGTTTAAATTTTTCACTGGAAAGGTAATTAGCTTCTTGCTTCATCAAAAATATAGAAAAATTATAAATATACTGATATGATTGATGATAGTAGTAGTAAGAATTGACAAAGTTAAATACTTGATATTTTTGTAAGACTAGATGTTTTCCATTAATAAGAATTTCAATGTAATTTGACAATTCTTGTTATAGATTGAATGTTATAAAAACACATCTTGAGGGACATAGTTAGATATCTTTCATAACCTTCACATAGAAAAACTTGCCTAATTACTTTCCAATATCTTCAATGAATAACTTTGAACTTAGAGATAGCCTTGGAAACTCAACTTAAATAGGTAGGATTCCCTTACATGCTTCTTTAAAGTTAAAATCATCAATCCAAGGGTAAACAATGAGAACAGTGCCAAAAATATTCAAAATCCCTTCTTGAGGAACCTATTGTAACTATCTAGGAGTATCAAATGAAAATAGAAAAAATCATCATGAAAGATTTTGAACATGCATGCATTTTATTCTCCTAGGTATGCATTACACAGAGATCCAATTATTAAGAATTATTGGAGGAGGAATGAAACTAGTAAAATATTCTATCAAGAAATTCTTGGAAAAATCATTAATAAATAAATCATAAATCATTTGAGAAATTAAAAATTATAATTTCTTAACACCAGAGCTTCCAACATTAATACTAATCAAAGCATTGGGATTTTCCTAACTAGAAATGGTCTAAGAAGGATAAGACTGATCATGCAGACCTACATTTGAAGAATACTTAGAAGCAAAATTTTTATTCTCCATTCTTTTCTTATTTTTTAAAACCTTATTCTTCCTCATACATCACCCCACATAAGCCCACAAGAAAAGGGGCATGGTGGGCAAGCCTTCAAACAAGAAAAGGAAGGTTGTATGACCTCTGCCAAAAATTGCCCTTGTTCTTCAAGCCCTCTTGCTACTCCACACCTTGTTCTTCCTAGTGCTCAATGTTATATCTATTAAGACCTTCTTGGATCTCACACTAATTTTAGAGTTTTAACATATTTTTTTTATAAGTTAGTATTTCCTTATAAAAGTGAATTTGCGACCTAAAATTTTCATGTTAAGACTCTTACTGCTAAGCGAATGCCTTGGTGCTTGTAAAATCGAAACTTTAATTTCCATTAAACCTAAAACTTTTACTTTTCTAAAGAAAAGTTGAAATATTGGTTTATAATGAATTTTAAGACTACACATTTTTTAGGAAAATAACAAAATTCTGTAATCTTTGGAAGGTTATGTTTTTGAGAAAAACTAAAACATTAGATTCAAATGAATTTTAAGATTGCCCTTCTACATTTGATTTTTTAAAAAGAAATTAAATTAAATATGGTTCTTCTTAAGGAAATCTCAAAACATTAGTTTTCTATGTAATTAGTTATTGAATTTTCTATAAACATTTATTTTTTTTATAAATTGAATCAAATATTTAAAAAATAATTTTGTTGTTTAGAACCTTTATTTATTTTTAGAGGGTAAGGAAATAAATAGGAATATGCTTGGAATAACATCTTGGCTTTAGACTCAATACCTTTTGATGCAATGTAGTGCATCCTAACTAACCAACCAACTATCCATGCTCATAAAATTTATTTATTTCTATCATAATATTTCATTAAATTTTAAAAATTGATTTTTATGTCTCTTTTTTTTGTAATTATTCGGTTAGATGGATTATGTATGTAGTAATCAATATTTAGCATTGTTGTGTGATGTGTTTTAATTGGATTAATTTATTATCTGATAGGTATTATGCTTATAAGAAGTGTTATTTCAATTCACACTTAGGCATTTTTAGTTAGGGTGGTGGGTGTGCTTGAAACTTGAATATTTTTTAATAATATTTACTCATAATACATAGAACAAAAGTAAAAATTTTTCTAGAAATTAACATTACCCATTGAAATTGAATCCATAACTGGAAGCTTTTAGATTAATAAGAATGAAGTGTTAGCCTATTGGTACATGTTTTGGCCTAATAACCCAAGGTTACAAGTTCAATTCTACTAGGTAGCACCAAGTTATAAACTTGTATAAATCTTAAGGGTTTTGCTAAATTTTGCTATTTAGCTATATGTCTTAGGGGTATATATAGTTTAAATTATAACTTATTGGGATCTAATTTTTCTCCAATGGATTTAATGTTTCTCTAGCATATCTAATTTTTTTCCAATGGATATAATTTTTCTTTCTTTGATTTTTCCTAGTGGATTTGATCTCTTTAGAAATCTCCTATGGGGAATTGTAAATTAGCTTCAATTTCTTCAACTAATGCCAAAATTTTTGCTTTTTCTATTGATGCTAAAAATTTTATTTGTAAGTGGGATCTAGATTTTAATGTTGGATTTTCATAATATTCTAAAGTTCTATGTTTTTTCAAGTTGTTTAATCTTCTACTAATTTTTCAAAAAGTTGAGCAAAAAATTATTAGTCTTTTTGATCTCATTAAGTATATAAAATCTATTTTCATATCATTTCTCATAGATATTTATTTTGTTAAAATCAATAGTCTTAACCAGAAAAAAGAATTAGTATTACAATCAAGTAAGAAAACTTATATTTAGCCAATTACATATTATAATCTTCCTCATTCTTACAACTTTTATCATCATAATGGTTATTTGTTTAATACTTATTCTTTTTTTCTCAAGAAAAAAGATGTTAAAAATGAAAAAATGTGTTAAAGTTAATGATTAATGATGAGCCAATCAAAGTTTGGTGCTGAATTACCTTAATAATAATCATTTTTGTAGAATTTTCACCTTTTCTGTGACTAATTTGTGAGTTGTATCCATGGAGGAATGGTTCCAAAGTCAAAAAGATCATCAAGACAATAAACAATTAGATGCAAATTCAATTAAAAATTCCATATTTATTATTGTCACTCATAAGTAAAGTAAAAAAGCCCTCATCATAACTTCTAATGTTAAGTTCAGAGATGAAAATGGATGATTAAATATAATTAAAAAAATACAAAAATTTATCATGAATATCAAAAGATTACAAAGGAGATGTCACCTAATTTGTGACCTTGCTTTTGCTGCCTTCACAATGCAGCAACTTCATAGCCTGAATAACATTAATGGTTGTTGATTGCCATAAGGTGTCAACAATTTGTTTAACATCTTTTAGTACAAATAAAGAAGGAGTCAATTTGGCGTGGCTTTTTTCATGGATTTGGCATCCCCCTCACTCATAGATGAGCTTCATATTTATACTTAAGAGGATTTATAATAATTAAAAAAAAAACATTTTGGGAATCAATTAGTATTAAAGAATTTGATAATAATCGATTGAAGAGTTGTCAAATTGTATTGTGATTTTTTCCATCTTTGATACTTAGTTTAGATCACCTACTGACTGAAATCGATATCTTGATTTCTTTGCAAGATGTTTTCTCCCTAGAAATCAATGTTATTGATCCATATCATAGCCACTATGAGGATTGATATAATTGACATCGATTTCCACCGCTATGGAAATTTCTTGTGATACATAGGACTTAAGAATGAAATCAATACTTATCAATTTCTATTGTCAAAATTGATTATCTTCAATAAAGTAAAATAGTAAAAAAAAAATATGTGAACTTATAAGGTTAAAAACTTGAGCGTTAAGGGGTTTAACATAGCCCCTAACTAGCCTTTGGCTAGTGCCTAGCCACAAAGGAAAAAAGAAACAAATAAGTTAGTAATATAAAAAACTAGTATCATCCATAATATATGCATAGCTATATAATTTTATTATATCATTTTGCAATTAAAAATTCAGCTAAGCATGTTATATCTAGATTGTATATAAGCATATAAACAACAAACATATCATGAACGTCAACTATCATTCTATTAGAGTTTAGTAATAAAAAAATTAAAATTGTTCACAATATCAACAATGGCCACACAACCATTCAATCAGCAAAAACAAAATTAAATTTGAGGAATATATCAAGCCTCTAAGCATATCTCCACCTCCATATCTTCAACATAAGAGGCCCTTTCCCCTTCATCATCATCCTGGATTTGAGGATGAACATGTTTTTCAATGTTTGCCACCCTCTTGTCCATGGTGATGAGGGTTGAGTTGATCCTCTCCAATAATATTAGGATCTTTCATTATGTGGAACAAACCTATTAGAGTTGGCACTGAACTTTGTCTCTAAACTTCTAGATTTCACCAGCTTCTGGTGCTAATGAAAAACCTGGTTTACTTGATTCCTTAATGAATGGGGTGACCTTTGTGTAAATTTTTAGAGAATGAAAAAAGGTATCTTTTATTAGGATTGAAAGGTGCACCTTTTTTTCTTGTTTGGAGCTTTGAGACTCCACACTTTGTAAGAATTTTTGAAATAAGAAAAGGAAAGCACAACTTCAAGGAATCGTCATTGTAATAGTAAACTAAATACCTAATTGGGAGGTAAGCAAAATTTTCTTCCTCTCCAAACCTCAATTCTTTCATATCACAAAGTGAAGGGTTGAACATGTAATTCGTGTGCATTCAAGGTAGGATGTTCATGATGATCATCCTTGCCATCACGTGATGTTCAAGTTGAAGGTTCACAAAATGTAGACCTTGTGCCTATATCCATCCGAAATTGAGCTCACCAATGAACTGGTGAAAGAGATTGTATTTCTCCGCTATGCTTGCTTTTAGCTAAAATATGTCATCCCCCCTGGCTAGTAGCCCAAATCACTACTACAACCCAACCACTATCACCTTGACTCTTATCTTTTAAATGGAAGAAACTAAATAGTACTATGGGGGATCAGCCTTGGTGAGGTGTGCTTTAAGGTTCCTATAAAGTTTTAGGATCTTTTCCTAGATGAACCAGTTGATGGGGGATCTGATAAAAGCCTCATAACCCATCATTTCCAACTATTTCCACATTGTTGCATTCATGTGGTAGAACCACTTAAAGTAATTAGCCTTAAAATTCCAAGCAGTGATTTTTAAGTGTTCACTCCTTGGTGCCTATAATATAATCAAAATATTTTGCATACTAAAGTTATCAACTATTTCCTTGGTAAAGCCCATGCTTACCTTGGCTTGCCACTTGACTCTTGTTTATTTGGACATGTTATAGTGGAGAAATTATGCACTAATGAAAAAAAAATTTAACATTTCATTCTTTATTTGGAAAATTTATAGTTTGGATTAAGTAATGGAGGTTGATGTGAGTGTGGAGGCCCCACTCCTTATCGTGGTCCCTCTTGGAAAGGCACAATGGATTTTAGTCCAAAGAAAATGGAGGCCCTAATCTGAGCTATCTCATGGGAGTTTTGCCAAACAATGTATATCCATCCCACGAGGCCATGGCTTTCTAGTAAAGTTGCCACCTTACTATTACTTTTTATTTGTTGTGATTTTAACTATATCAATATTCATCATAGCCTCAATGTGGATCTTAAAGTTTTAGGTTGAATTTCATAGATCCTTCAATATAGATTGATATATAAAATATTTAGGCCTCTAATATATTAATTTATATCGCAATTGCGGTAATAATACTCAAGACACTCGGGAAAATTTTAGACTTATCAGTTTGCATCGATCTAGCGCATTAATCGATATGTTTAACAAACATATCGAATTATATTGAAGCCACTATTCAGATGTAAAATATTCCATCAAATTTTTTCTTCCTTGATTCATATTGATTGAGTCTATATGAATTGATATATCCATTATGTCTTATCTCAATTTAAATCGATATTTAGGTTGATAACATTAGTTTAATTTTTCACTTTGTTGAACCATATCATTGGAATTGGTACACCTTGATTTTTCTTTTAATGAGACATTGACCCCTTGGTATCTCTTCATATGAACAGTTCCAAGATCTTTTAGTTTTTATCTCTAACTTGTATAGACGTTAATGCCTCAATATCCCTTAATAGAATAACTTATCCTTATTTCGCTACATTACAAAATGTGATACTAATTGATATCGATGTAATGATTTTATTCACTTAATAATGTAGATTATTTTATTCATTTTTTTCACTTCTTGTAATCAATTCTTATTATTTGGGTAGGATTCCACATATAACTCTGTTAAGAAGGCCTTTCTAGGATTGATTGGGCTAAAACATCACCTCACAAGGTTTGCTTCATTTGGTTTAAGAATATCTTACAAACTCAAGGTCTTGACCTTTCCTATGTACTAAGGATTCGAGATGCATTTCTTGCATCAAAATCATTCCCTAACTTGCTCTTGGATCAGCTTCCATGTTGGTTATATCCTACTATCCTATCCTTTTGAAATTGGCTATCCCAACCCCCTAATTAAACTAGGATATGTATCATACCTAGGTTAATTAGTAAAAATGGAATAAATAATTGAAAAGTGGGCTGACCAAGTGGATATACCAAAAAGAAAAAATTACCATGGGTTTTATATACTTGATATTATGTATAGTATAATGGTAGCCTCTAGTCTTGCAAATGTTAGTATCCACAATGGTCCATCATAGTAGGGATCTTGACCATTGACACTGATGGAGGGCATAGTGAGAAACACATGTTAGATCCTTGTACTAAAAGTATCACTAAACATAATGGATGATAGCTAAAGAAAAAGAAAGAGATGGGAGATAAGTAAAAAGAGAGAAGAAAAAATAGGAACAAACAATATTCTTTAAGGTAAGAAGTAACATGAGGCAAGGGACAAAATAAGCAAAGGAAGTGAGTAAAAATGAAGGGAAGTAGTAGAATACCTAGTAAGATAAGTTAATCCGCCAAGTCTAGTGTCATAGGCTAGCTAAAAGGTGATAGCGTAGAAAATGAATATGAAAAATTAGTTCTTCATCCCCAAACACTCTGCTTATGGAAGGAGGTTCTTGAAGGATGCTAAAAAGTGTGAGACATGAACATCACTCTAATCGTAAGGTTCTTGTGGGAGTGTAACCTTGCTCATGATTGAAGGTTCTTGTGGAACTTGAATCATGAGGTTCTTGTGGGGGCAAAAGTTCTCTTTGAATATATATGATGGTAGCTTACTTGATTACTAATTATATTTCTCATGCCAAAGGCACCTTTAGGGCTAGTCCAAATATGACACATCCTTTTCTCCATATTGACCTATCAAGAAGGTAATTACTAAAGCCATTCATAAATGCTCAAAATCTAGACTTAGTTATTATTCCTATGATTCATGAAACTTAGAAACTTAAAGAATATTGAAAAAAAGAGAAAGTAATTAATTGAAATAATTTATTGGTTTATAAATATAATGCTCACCCTTAGATGGATTTGGGTTTATACTAACCTATCTCAAGGTATGGGGAGTTGTCCTTCTCCATTGCATTTTGGACACGATGCTAATGAATTCTTTAAAGTTTCAACTAAAAATAGAATTTACTATTGTCCTCTACATTTTTGAAGGTAAAATTCATAGACTAAAATAATTTATTTATTTTATTACAATATAATGTAAGGCTCTTGCTCAAGGTTACTACCCATTGCTTGGACTTCTAGGTAACTTTCATTTTGTTCATCATCTTTGGATAACTTGGTTCACTTAGCTCTACTAGTTCATCCTCTCCTAGTTCCTCAATGTGATGTTGATGATATAACTTAAGTCTTTGTCCATTGACTAGAAATGTAGTTGATAAATCATAAATAGGTGAAATTAAAACACTTCCATTATTATGATGTTGCACCATTAGATAAGGGTCTTCCCACCAAGTTGTTAACTTGGAAATTTGTGTAATCTCATATTATACAAAGAACTTTATCACTTATTCAAAAATGTTTCTTTAAAATATTCTTATTATGTAGGCTCTTTATTTTTTTATAATTTTTTTCTTGTCAAGGGAATTCAACCTCATTT
>MNCI01009380.1:3030-17287 GCA_015680685.1 Gnetum montanum
AAAAAAAAAAAAAACAAGAAAAATAAGCACACATAGAACACACAGAATTTTTGTGGTTCAGCAAGATCACATCAGATTCATGACTGCACTACAACTTCATTATATATTTTGCAGATTATAGTTACAAGAGAGTTTTAGAATGTTACATAAATATGCATCAAGAAACTGTCCGTAACCAAAATTGGCCCATGATCCAATAATCCAGATTAGTCACCACATGACTTAAAAACTCTTGCAACCTTGTTTCTCCCATGTACACCATCAGCTCCTAGTGTGATGCCTCCACATCACTAATCATGGAGGCTTGCTAAGGTCATGCAGAGCCTCAGCTTAGCAATGGTGACCACCTTGGTCAACATGTTTGCAAGGTTCTTTGATCTAGGAATCTTCCTAAGTAGTAGTGTCCCATCATCTATCAACCCACGGATATGAAGATACCTCAACTGAATGTGTTTAGATCTCGAATGAAAAATTGGATCTCTAGCCAGATGTATGGCACTCTGACTATCACTAAAAAGCTCACTGTTGTCCTATGTCTTACCCGACTCTCTTAGAAGACCTTTCAACCAACCCATCTCCTTTCCAGCTTCTGATATAGGCACATATTCTGCTTATATGGTTGAGAGCGCATCCCTCTTCTAAAGTTGAGACATCCAACTCACAGCAATACTACCCATAGTGAAAATATAACCAGTGGTGTTCTTCCTGCTATCCAACTCACCTCCCAAATCTACATGAGAAATACCCTGTAGAGTAATGCTACTCCTTTTAAAACAAAGTGTCATACTTGAAGTTCCTTTCAGATATCTCAGGAGTCACTTTACAACTTTCCAATGCTCCCTTCATGGATCAAACATGAACTTGCAAACAATTCCCATTGCATGTGCTATGTTGGGTTTGGTACAGATCATAACATACATCAAACTTCCAAATACAAGGAGAGAAAATAGTGTCCCTTCAACTTTTGTAATGGTCGACCCTTCAACTTCTGTAACGGCTAACCCTTCAACTTCTATAACAGTTGACCTTTCAACTTCTGTAATGGTCAACCCTTCAACTTTTGTAACAACCAACCCTTCAACTTCTATAATGGTCTACCCTTCAACTTTCATAACGGTCAATCCTTCAACTTCTGTAACGGCTGACCCTTCAACTTCTATAACAGTTGACCTTTCAACTTCTATAATGGTCAACCCTTCAACTTTTATAACAACCAACCCTTCAACTTCTATAATGGTCTACCCTTCAACTTTTGTAATGGTCGACCCTTCAACTTCTGTAACAATTGATACTTCAACTTCTGTAATGGTAAAGCCTTCAACTTTTGTAATGGCTGACTCTTCAACTTTCGAACCTTCAACTTCCAAGGAATGGTTGATCCTTCAACTTCCAGGGAATGGTCCTTCAACTTCCAAGAAATACAAAGGAATGGCAACAACCAAAAAATAGAATTCAGGTCAGCATGCAAGAAAGTAGTTTTGACATCTAACTGCCCTAGATGCAAATCATTAATAACCATAATACTCAACACTAATCTAATGATAGTCAACTTTACTACATGAGAGGAAATCTCTATGTAGTCAATTCCTCTTTTCTATTGGAAAACCCTATAACTACTAACCTTGCCTTGTATCTTTCGTTTCCATCATGTCTTCCTTGACCCTATACACCCACTTATTTTGCAATGCCCTCTTTCCTTCTAGTCACTTAGTCAATGTACATGTTGTATTTTTCTAGAGTGACTTCATCTCATCTTTCATAGCCAACTCCCACTTAACATGATTTGTCACATGCATTGCTTCATCAAAACATTCTAGTGTCCCAACATCAGTCAAAAGTAAATAATGTAATGAGAGAGAGTACCTATCTTTGGGCTTTGGTGTTCTAGTAGTCTTTCTCAACTGAGACTCTAGTGTAACTGTTTCTACTCAACTTCAGTTTCATCTTCAGCTATCCTATTTTCAGGATTTTCTAAAATTCTTTCAGCTACCTCCCTCTTAGATATCTCTTCCAACTCAACCTTCTCACGTTTCTTTTATTCCTTCCCTACACTATTAGATTTTTATTTTGGACCTGTCCTTGTACACCACATGTTCATTAAAAGTGACACCCCTATACCTTATAATTTTTCTATTTTGATCATCCCAAAAACGAAAACCAAAATCATCAGAACCATAGCCAATAAAATAACATTTCTTGGCTTTAGGGTCAAGTTTATCTTGGACATCAAAACCTAAGTGCACATATGATACACAACCAAAAAATTTTAAATGTAAAAAGTTTACTACCTTTCCTAACCGTTTTTCCTTAGGTATCTTAAAGTCTAGCGGAACTAAAGGTCCTCGATTTATAAGATAGGCTATTGTGGTGATTGCATCTACCCAAAACATCTTTGGTAGTCTAGAAGATATCCTCATGCTTCTAGCTCTCTCATTCAAGGTCCTGTTCATTCTCTTAGCAACACCATTTTGCTTTGGTGTTCTAGGAACTATGTTAATCATTTTGATCTCATTCTTAGAACAAAAAGCCTTGAACTCTAGACTATCATACTCCCCTCCATTATCGGACCTCAAACACTTGACTTTCAAACCAAGTTGGTTCTACACTTTTACCTTCCACCTTTTAAATNTGAGTTCCCTTGGTGGCTCATGCTATTATGTCACATTCATTGATGATTCCACTAGAAAGGCATGGGTTTATTTTCTTAAAAACAAATCTGATGTGTTTTCTACATTTAAAAGGTGGAAGGTAAAAGTGTAGAACCAACTTGGTTTGAAAGTCAAGTGTTTGAGGTCCGATAATGGAGGGGAGTATGATAGTCTAGAGTTCAAGGCTTTTTGTTCTAAGAATGAGATCAAAATGATTAACATAGTTCCTAGAACACCAAAGCAAAATGGNTTGAAGTGCTATACAATGTTCCCACCTTATTTCCCTGAGTAATGATAAGATTTCCTTTAATTATTTTCCAGGATCCACCTCCAAATACTATACTATACCCTTCAACATCTATTTGACCCATAGAAATAAGGTTTTTCTTTAAACCTAGAACATGTCTAACATTTTGTAACTTCAGTTACTTCTCATGGGTAGCCTTTATATAAACATCACCCTTCTCCACAATGTTCAATGGCTCATCATCTACAAGATAAACCTTTCCAAAATTCCCAACAACATAGTTATTAAATAGTTCTTTAGAAGGAGTAGAGTGAAACGACACACCTAAATCAAGAATCCAAGATTCAATACCATTGTCCACACAATGAACTAGGGCATTAGCAATTTCGTCAGTAGCTATAATTCGTTGAATCATCATGTTGTTTTTTCTTTTCTTTCTTTGGTGTCGTGCACTATTTTTTGAGGTGACTTTTCTAATCGCAATTCCAACAGGTGACATTCTTGCAACCCTTGGATTGACTTCTTCCCTTGGACTTTGGTTTTCCATGGCCCTGATTCTATCCCCACTAAAGACTTCTACCTCTACCTTCATTACTCAAGGCAGAACTTGAAGATTCACCTAACTCCCTTCTGCGTATATCCTCACTGAGAATTAGATCTCGAACCCTAGACAACTTCAATTTTTGATCTCTTGATGAATTGCTAACTATAGTCACTATTGTAGACCAGTTATCAAGTAGTGATGATAACAAGATCAATGCTTTGATCTTGTCATCAAAGTTGATTTCCACAGAACTGAATTGACTCATGATCACATCGAACTCATTGATGTGATCTATAATCGACACACCTTTAGACATCCTTAGATTGAATAATTGATGCATTAGATATACTTTGTTCGAGGCGAATGGCTTCTCATACATATCTGATAAGGCCTTCATCAAACCTTAAGTAGTCTTTTCATTGATGATATTGAATGCAATGTTCCATGATAACATCAAACAAATCATCCTAAGAGCCTAGTGATTTAACAGTTCCCAACAATTTCCAATCCTCTTTGCTCATATGATCTAGCTTCTTCACCAATAGTGGTTCGTGCAACTTCTTCTGGTATAGATAATATTTGATCTGCATCTTCTAGAACCCAAAGTCCATCCCATTGAACTTGTCGATCTTGAATTTTCCGTTCTCAAATGCCATTGCTTCCACTGATCCTTTGCAAACTTGGCTCTGATACCCATTTGTAAGTAAACAAATCAAGCGAAAAAAAAAACAAGAATAGGAAAAACAAGCACACATAGAACACACCGAATTTTCATGGTTCAAAAAGATCGCATCAGATTCACGGTTGCACTAGAGTTTTATTAGATATTTTATATATTACAGTTACAAGAGAGTTTCAGAACGTTACATAAATGTGCATCAAGAAATTGTCCGTAATTGAAATTGGCCCATGACCCAATAATCCGAATTAGTCACCACATGACTCCAACAATTGCATGTTCACTTCATCACTCCACCACCATGTTTACTTTGGCATGTATTTTTTGGCTTTTCTGAATGCAACTTTCCATTTGACCCAAATTAAATTTGTAGAGTGATACCAATTTCAAATGCACGAAGTCATAAATGAAAAAATGACACACATAAAGTAGTTTCTTTTTTGGATCCTTTGTACGTGGACAATATTAATATTCCATGCTGTTGCATTTACGGAGCAAACAGACATGTCTTAAAATAAATATATGCATCTTCTATAAACATTGATTTTTAATCTTTTTCTTTCCACCAGTGAACTTTGCAGGATCATTGTGAACAAGATATGTGAGCTTCTCCATGTTGGATCTATGGCTACTCCTCGAAAGGTACTTGGAAGAGAGAAACAATTGTACACTATCATTCGTGATATAATGGAATGCCGTGAGAATGGGCTTGGTGTGACATCAGTAGAAATAAGTGGTATTGGAGGCATAGGAAAAACCACATTTGCAAAAGAACTTTATAATAAGATTTTTCATGAATTTGAGAAGTCTTGCTTCATCGAAGACGTAAATGGTCTAGTAGAAAAACATGGTATAAATAAAGTTCACAAACAGCTTCTCAAAAAGCTTTTTGGACAGGATTCAAGCTCCTTTAGAATGGAAGGAAGGGAACATTTGACAAAGAAATTGCACAATGTAGAAATTTTAGTGGTGTTAGACAATATTCACAGTAAAATTCCACTAAGTAAAGTGTTTATTGAAGATGATGTTTCTTTGAGTCGAAGGAGCATCATTATTGTAACCAGTAGGGAGGAGGGAGTTTTGAAGTATGACCCTGAAGTTAAAGAATACTGTAAAAATTTGATCTCACTGAGAATAAAACCCCTAGACTTTAATACATCAAAGAAAATATTTTGCCATCATGCATTTGGAGGGATTGACAATATGCAGAATGAGTTTAATGAGCTAATAGAAAAGATGGTTCTAAAATGTGATGGATTACCATTAGCATTGACTTTACTTGGCAGACATGTTTATAATAAAGAGATTAAATTCTGGGAAAATGCATTCAATTTCATGAAAGATTCTTTGCATAGTGAGGTGAAAGATAAGCTAAAATTTAGCTATGATAATCTTGGAACCAAGTTGGAAAAATGCTTGTTCTTAGATGTGGCCACTTTTTTCCGAGGAGAAAAAGAAAGCCTTCTAGTTGAACTTCGGCAACGTAATGAGGAAGATGGTAAATCAGTTCAGTATGCTCTTGATATGTTGAAGAGTAATCTTTTGATCAATGTATCAGCTGGTGTTTTAGAAATTCATGATGTACTAGTGGACTTGGGGAGGAGCATAGTTAAAGATGAAGATTCATGCCCTGGTCATCGTAGTCGTGTATGGTATCCTTCCGATGTCAGACTTATGTTATCTAATGAACTGGTATGAGTGGTGATATACTGTTATTAAGATGATATTTGGCTTTTCTTTTACAAGTTAAATGATTATGTTTTTTATTTACTTTTTTCTCATTCTTATTCTTTATGTGTAAAAGCAATGTTGTCAATTTCAGGGAACTAAAAAGGTGAAAGCATTAAGCTTAGTTTCACAAGGCTTGGCCATATTGGATGAAGATCAATGTCCATGGTCTACTGATGTATTCAGCAAATTATCATCTTTGGAGATTTTGATACTACATGGTCATTGTATTGAAGGTATTAGATTATTTGATTAATTATCAAGCAAATATGTGTTATTTGATAGCATAGTTTTTTGAGTTAGAAATGGTAACAAGGTTAGGCTTTATGTTTTTTGTTTTTGAAATTTTTAACCCAGGTGATTTTTCAAAGTTATCAAATAGATTGTTTTGGTTGACATGGACTGATTTTCCATACCAAGAGATTCCTTTGAAACTCTGCATAAAACATCTCAGAGTCTTACAACTAGGTGGTGAAAATCTGATTCAGTTATGGGAACATCCTCCACAGGTGAGATTTAATCATGCACTGTTATTAGTATTACAAATTGACTTTGACAATGTGTATGCTAGATTTTAAAAAATGCAATACACTTTTTAAAATTTATGTTGCAAAGGTTCCATTAGTATTAGATTGTTAAAAGAGAGGGATTTAAAGAGCCAAATGGCTAGGCTTTTAGATAAATGCTGCAACTAATAATTAGATTCATTGATGGATTAATATAACATTTTTGCCTATAACATCTCTTAGAATAATATGAAATATAAAGGTAAAATTAGTAGAATGCTCTATAATGTAGATCAAATGACATAAATGAAGGACTTAATAAACAAAACATTGACGAGTAGAATTATTGATTGCTATTAAAATCCTAATTACTTAGGAACTATTAACTAGTTTTGAAAGTATATCTCTAGAAAATCCTATAAAGTCAAAAGCATTTGTGGAAATGGTCATCATGTACAAGTAGTAGTAGCTTATGGCAACTAGTTTTAATGTGAATTACTTCACAAGCATTTTGTATTGAGGCAAAAAGCACTTTGTTGCCCCCTTTGTTTGGATGAGCCTTACTCAATAATGATGTCCTTCACCATATTATGTAGGATCTCATGTACTTGAAAAGTTTAAGTTATGGGTTTGATTCCAATGGGTAATGTTGAGTTATAAAAGTACTACTTAAGTTTCTTGTTGACTATATGTCCTTGGGGTGCAAATAGTCATCTAGCTAGTTCTAATAATCTTCCCCTTTCTCATATACTTGGATGGGAAACATGAAACTTGCAGAACATTTCATAGGTGTTCTCTAGAATGGAGTTGATCTAACAGAGAGGGGTGGTGGTGGAGGCATTAAAGGATCAACATGAACTTCATCCTATTTTTCTGTGTTGAAATCAACAATCATTGGATCCTTCATGTTGTGATGTTGTGTGGGTGACATCAACCAATTGACTGAAACATTCCAAACTATTGCCATTATAATTCCATTATACCATATACTAAGATATCATGAAAAGAGGGAAAGATGTTGAAACCTGAAATAATTTGACTACAGATAATCCCAAAGACATATAGCCAATGCAATACATTAGAAGAATTATAGAGAAATATAATGATGTCTTAATTATTTTTAGTCTTATATTGGTAACCACAATTGGGGCTATACTATTGACTATGTGATTCAAACTAGTAACCTCTTGCCTAACAAGACAATGAGCTAATTACTTGAGCTAGCTATCATTAATACCAAGGATCTAAGCAATTTTTGCATGATTGAGCAAGATAGTGGTTGTTGAATTAACTAAGGTAAATCACAAAGTATTTGTTCCCGTCTTTTTGAGATGTTCATTACTTTTGACAAATGTGGCTACATTTGTGATGCATCATAAGATAGACCAAGAACCTAGAAGGGTTAGATGGAAAGTTGTTAGAGCATGCTAACTAAGGTATCACAAAATTCCTTCATGCATTTAGTATTTGTGGATGACATATTGAACAACTACAAGAATTGGGTTTTATGGTGACATTTGTAGAAGTGCATTGAAATGGAAATAAATGCCACATTTACCAAATGGTAGCATTTATATCAATAGTCACATTCAATTGTTCCATCATAGCCTTAATAGTGACATTTCATTGATGAAAAGTCACAAAGAAACACCATGGTATTTACACCAATATTATCTCAAGTATCACATGACACCAATACTATTGTAACATTTCTACAAATACCACCTTTCCATATTAAACTATTTTTTATTTGCTAGCTTGTATATCTTAATGGTTATTCCATTGGGATTGAACATGCTAAAACCAATAAGTCACATGTAAATATTAGAAATGATGTAGTTGTATACTGCATCATTAATAACTATACAATGCTCAAAATAGAAATGCCACATTAGTACCATGGAAGAACCTCAATGGTGACATTTTTACATAGAAATGTAACTATAATGTCATGTAAGTACCACAATACTAACATTTATATAGAAATGTCACCAGAGTATCATGTAAGAGGTATTACCTCAATGTTAACATTTTTACATAGAAATGACATCCTAACATCATGTAGGATCTAATTATGGCCTTTCTATATACAAATGCTACCATGACAACCAATGGTGATATTTCTTTTTTGAGAAAAAACTGAAAACCCACTTTTTAAAATGAAGTAAATGTACAAAATTGGACTAAAAGGTCCAAGCACATTGAGCCACTTGGCAATGACAAACAAGAAGATGGTAACATAGGAAAATTTACAAGGAAAAAGGGCTACCAAGATCAATGTATGCATGACATATTAATTTGAGAATTTAAAAGGTAAAAATTAAAAAACAAAATTCTAGTACTAGAAAGGTAACAGAGATAGGTCATTCATTGAACATTAGGTGACGTGGTGGTAGGTAACAACTAGAGCTACAACAGAGATAAGAATGACTATGGAGAATGGCTAGTGTTGGTATAGCCACATGGAGCGATAATCTCAAGGAAAGCTATTGATTTGAGGTAGTCATCATTCAAAGATTGATGGGTTAGCTATAGTAGTAGTAATCATAAGTTGTAATATCATCCGAATGAAGAGCAACTCCAATTTGATCCTTCAGGAAAACAAGAGCATTAGTAGGCTAAGAAGGTTGGTACAAGCCAAAGGAGCCAATGGTGTTATCAAACACCCAAAACTTCATGACCTAGGCATTGCAACAATGACATTTAGTTAGTAGTTCCTTCACAAGATTGGGAAGAGGACAAGTGTAGACTCAAAGATTTTATTTTTGTGGATAAGAGGGTAGTGGTTGTGGTGGAGTGATAAGGGATTAGTTTTAGGAGAAGGTTGGTATTACAGTATAGGGTTTGTTAGTTTGATGCCATATGGGATGTTAATGAGTGAGTTGGAGGAGCAGGAGATTGACGTTGGTAAGGGCAGGGGCTAGATTAGCTCTGCATGTGTAGGTGGTGATTGGAGGGGGTGCAAGCTGAAGCAAATTAACATGGGTTGAAGGCTAGGCATTGCTAAGAGAGCATGCAAGATGAGGTGGTGGTGAAGGTAGGAACAACATCCTCAAATAAGGGGTTGTAGGAGAGTAGACTTTGTGAAGAAGCATGTACTAAGAAGGGTGTGTAGTTGGTGTCCTTAGATAGGAGGTTGGAAGATGGTGGCCTTTCCTTAACAAAAAGCTAGCCTACTCCGTTGCATTCTCTATGTTGCACTTATGCAAAATGTGCCATGACAAAACTGAGTTCTTGTAGTAGCAGGGTTGTCATAAAGAGATGCATAAGATGAAGAAATAGCAAGGCTCATGGGCATGACAACTTATAATTCTGGCATGGTTGAAGGGGCCAAGGCATTTGGGAAAGGCATAGGAGTTGAGCATGGAACCAAGGGGAGGCTTTGACTCTAGTTAGATGAAAGGTTGCTTGCTTATGTATGACATGAGAGAAAGGAGAGCTTGTTAGGACATCACTCTTTAGAGTACACCACATGACTCTTGAGCCCCAAGTTGCCAAGAAATTGAGGATGAACTTAATATAGACTATGGCCTCAACAATCATGGAATTTAATTTGAACAATATGATAAATTTGTGACTAGGAAGACCTTTCATGTACATTGCCACTAGATCAACATGGCTCGAACCAGCATCCTCTACTTTCTTTCTCACTCTCCTTGACTTTCCAGCCATCACCATCGTTGCCTATCTCTCTCTAGAACCTAGTCACAAATGAATCTACAATGTAGAATGCCCCCAACTCTCAAACCCTAGTCTCTTTCTACATATTCGCTTCTCTAGCCCAATGCTTCGATAGCTTTGGGAACTACCAATCAAATGATTTCTTCAAATATTATATATGAGTAATACCAAAAGACTTATTTTTCCTGTGCTCAATGCCTACAACAACTACAATTTCCAAACAATTCATTTCTTTACAAAAAGCACAAAAATTGCAAAAATGGATATGGAAAATGTAACATCCTGCATATTTGACCCAAGCCTAACGTAGGTGAATATCGTAATTCAACGTATCATCGAGGTCAACATGCATGACAACATGAGTGGATCAAACGACACAACGAAAAGCCATAAAGTCACTCCAAAATCTTATGAATAGTCAAAGCTACGCATGGTATAAGCACAAACCAACAACATACATACATACCTTTGTATATATATCACTATTCAAATCTCTACATGATAGTATATTATCAAGTTACCTACTATGTGTAAACATCGTACTATATATTAAATATATACATCACAAAACATCAGCCTATACATCCAACATATATCCTGTCAATATGTACATTATATACACTACACAAATATCCATAACTCATAGTCTATCTATGCAAACATCATCAGCAAAGATATTCATCTCTCTCATAAAGACACATAATAGAAAGGATAAGAACATGGACCCAAAGTCTTGAACACCTGCCTCAAGTTCGTTGGCCTTTTAAGCTCTTAGCTTCATCACCTACATAACAAAGGGATTACTACAAGACCCACATAACAAAGGGATTACTACAAGACCCAGTGAGAGACTTTATATGTGCCATACAAATGGAAAGTCTAGTAATGTGTTAGAGAAGAGGTGTGAGGTATGCTGAATAACCTGCAACAGGGTTAGTATATCTCATGTCAAACAAGTATATTACATCGCATCACATGGCATGACATGGCCACAACTAAACTATTGTCCACATTGCCAAGATCAAATGCCAACACCTGTCATGCTATCATCACAAGCCTATCAAGTCATCATCTAGAAGTCCATCACAATAACATAATCAATAGTCATAGGGCTCAATCACAAGCATACTATAACTCAGGCTCTATCATGTGTTTTACATATGCATGATGTGGTGGTAGACTTGGGAAAGAGCATAGTTAAAGATGAACATTTATTCCAAGGCCATCGTAATTACATATGGTATCCTTCCAATGCCAAACATATATTATCATATGAATTGGTATGAGAGGTGATTTGCCTTTATCAAGTATAATGATGATATTTGGCTTTGCTTTTTCAAGTAAAATTATTAAATTTTTTCCTTGCTTTCTTTATATAGAAAGTAAGTGAACTGAGAGTAATGTCATCAAGTTCCTTAAGGTGAAAGCATTAGCCTTATTGAGTTCCCTAAGGTGAAAGCATTAACCTTATTGAGTTCCCTCAGGCTTGGCTGTGTACAAAGATCAATGTTCATGGTCTGCTGATATGTTCAACATATTACCATCTTTAGAAATTTTGATCCCATACAGTCGTTGATTGTATCGAAGGTATTAAATTATTTAATTAATTACCAAAAAAAAAATATGTTTTCAGATTTGTGATATTTTTGTATATCCCAGATCTGATTCAGAGATGGACACTATGTTTAAAACATGTGAGAGCCTTGCACATGTCTGGTGAGAAGCTGATGCATCTATTGAAACAGCCTTCAAAATTGGTATTTAATAATGCACTGCTATTAAGGTTAGAAATTGGCTAGTGAGAGCCTATTTGCTAAGTTTTTTAAAATGTAGTAACTTTTAAAATTGAGTGCTCTGTTCCAGGTTTTAAATGCAATGTTATGAAGGTTTAAAATTGATTCGTGAGAGTCTGTTGCTAAAGTTTTAAAAATGCTATCAACTTTTAAAATTGTGTTCTATTCCAAGTTTTTAAATATCCTGATTTTCCTCTTATTATTTTAAATCTCAGTAAAAATTATAACTATAAGTTAATAGCTATAAACATAAATAAAACAGCATGAGGCCATAATTAATGAAGTGTAGTTGCAGGATGGCTTTAATAATATTGCATAAGTTACATAATTTCAATTATTTTAGTTAATTATCCCTTTAATATTAACTGGCCTCTACTGCGAAACAAAATAACTTGTATAGTATATATTTACAGGAGTAATCCGTCAGAGGCAATTTTAAAATAACTTAAAAGAAAAAACCTGGTTTGTTTAACGTTAGCAACCATGTTTTAATTTTACCTATATTTTTCAAAATGAAAATCTTTCTTATTTCTTTCTAACAAAAGAAAGAGTAATTTGGTATGACTGGTATGCCATTCTATAAAAATCTAATGTCCTACATTTAACAGGAGGCTCCATCAAAACTGAGAGAACTTATTCTACTGCATTGCATAAAACTGAAAAGGCTTCCAGAAGCCATCGGAAGGCTTAGGCATTTATCTTTCATTAATATGAGTGAATGCAGATCTTTGAAATTCATTCCAGAAAGCTTTGGCCAGCTACAAAGATTAAAAAATCTGCAATTACAGGGATGCCATGCATTACAACGGTTGCCGGAGACTTTAGGGGATCTGACAAGCTTAAGTGGTTTGAAAATGAGTGAATGTTTTGCAATGGTGTCATTGCCAGAGTCAATTGGGCAGCTGAAAGCATTGGAATATCTCCATGTGTGGAAGTGCAGAGCATTAAAACAGTTGCCAGAGTCTTTTGGAAATTTAATAAGTTTAAGGCACTTGACGATGAAGAATTGTGATGCAATGGTGTCATTGCCAGAATCTTTTGGGAAACTATTACAACTAGAATACCTGGGGATCGTCAGTTGCAATGGTTTGGAAAGGCTACCACAATCATTCCAATGCTTGACAAGCTTATCTGTCCTGCATGTTTTCAACTGTTGCAAAATAAGATTCTCACCAAAGCAGTTCCCATGGGTACAGGCTGGGGGCAACGAAATATTCTTATCATCAACAAATTTGGATGATGATATGGAGGTTGCAGATTCCTGGTTTGTGCAAATCCGTAACAGGAAGCAGCAAAACTTTGATTTTTGGAAAAAATATTCAATATGGCATTCTCAAGTTCCGCAGCGACACAATCTCAAATGGCTGCTGCATGAGGTTGCCCAAGACATCCAGATGAAGAAAAGGAGATACCTTGATAGTAATAATAATAACAATGATACAGGTGCAACTCAAACAAGTCTTGAGTTCTTTGGCAATCGTTTCATCGCATCTGCCGGGGATATGACCTTTCCCAATAAAGTCACCTTCCTGAATCTCGGAGGCTTCTGGAATTTACGAGGGCTGCCCCAATTGGTATGTAATAATCGGTATATGACAACGCTTGTACTCGATCGTTGCCACGGTCTCCAAAAGCTTCCAGAAAGTCTCGGCAGTCTTTCTTGTTTAGAAGGTCTCAGGCTTGACTGGTGCTGCAATTTACAAGAGTTGCCAGACACCATTGGCAACTTCCCAAATCTAAGAACCTTATCAGTTATCGGTTGCCTTGGTTTGAAACGATTCCCCTCTCAGCGCCGGAATCTTCCCTGCCTTGAATCGCTGTGTGTGAAACATTGCTGGATAGTGGAAGCAATCGACATACAAGGATTGTTTAATCTAAGAAAGCTTACCGTAAGCCGTTGTGTCAACCTCAAGAGCTTTGTTGGGATTTCAGACGTCGGGAAACTTGAGGAGCTTGAAATTGAAAACTGTATGAACCTCAAGAACATTGTTGGGCTTTCCAATATCTGCAAACTTAAACGACTTGTAATCAAAGGGTGTATTAGCCTAAGACACATGCCACTGCCAGTCGGCGGCTTTGCCTCTTTCAAGTCTTTGTGCGACCTCACAATCGATGGGTGTTACCAGTTACGGTTTTCTGAAGACGACACCCTTGTTCTCGAAGGTGCTGAGGTAAGTGCAATTTGATTGTTAATTTAATTGGCGGGTCTGGTTTATGAATGGAAAGTGGATTATAATAGAGACCTGGCGGGGTCAATTATGTTGAATGCAGAGGAGGATAAATGCGAAAACGAGCCCGCTATTGTTTGCTACAGTGAAAGAAAGGGTCAGACATGTGCTGCTCAGCGGTAGCAGCTCAGATAAGCCTTCTTCATTCTTGATTCATAAACTTGCACATCATACACATGTCCCTTCTCTTCCATTTATTCCCC